>JAQBSW010002115.1:0-111071 GCA_029291075.1 Eudiplozoon nipponicum | reverse complement strand
CGAAAATCTACAAAATTTATAACCAATTGCCGAAGGGGCTTAGAGAAATGCCTCCATCTAAGATGTCTTTTAAAACTTTATCTACTGAACTTGAAAAAGTCTGCAATCCTGCTGATATTTTTTATTTTTTTGATTATGATAATACTTTCCCATGGTTGAATAAAAGACAAGGATAATTGTTATCGGAAACAGATTTTCTTGAGATTTTTATTTCCAAGTTTTGTATTATTATAATTGAAATGTTATGCACTATATCTTCAAATTAGTTAACATTACATACAATCAATTGCTAGTCATGGTTCTCAATTTTTGCATAATGTTACACTCGAATTATACCTTAATTGTTCCTAATTTGATGATGTATATATTATTCTTTTCAGTTGAACTTTCTGATATTGATATATTGTATTGTACAACTAGTGAGATATACCTATCTACATGATATTAATTGCACAATTATTGTGATGTGATAATTTTTTTAATATATATTGTACAATTTCCAATTTTATTATTTGATGGAATATGTGTGGTTTGAATCCAAATAAAGATATTCTATTCTAAAAAAAAAGATTTGTATGAAAATAGAAGCTTATCAGATTCTATTGCCTATAGTAGGACTGAACACGATCTGGCATCTATGGGATTCTCAGACACCAATAGGTTAGGAACCTCTACAAGGACCACGTTCTGCAAATAGGAAAATATGAATTTAAATAGAGTATCGGGCCCAAAAAACGAATTTTTTCAAACTCCGTTTGCCACATATAATTAGATAATACGGCCAAAGTGCTGATTTTTTTAGCATTGCACATTAAGTTTCCCAAAGAACCCTAATAAAAAACACATAAATTAATTATAATTTTTATCTGTCGGAAATACCAGTTTATCTTTTTTATACATATAATAATCGCAAATGAATTTAAAGCTGACCTTTGGGTTATTTCTAAACATGGTCCGTATAATCCGTTCTGATTCTCTACGTGTTGCCATTGGTAAGAAATTTATTTCATTATCCATCGTAACTAATCTCGGTTTTTCAATACTGTTAATTGGGCACCGTTTCATTATATTTTAACCTTTGATTCTTAGCTTACATATTATTTCGTCCAACGCATTCAATACCGTATCAAAAAGAGAGACGTTTTTGAATAAATAAATTAATATGGTAGCCGCAGATACAATAATATCTTCTGCGTTCATGTGATAAAAATAGTCATACTTGAGTAATATTCATATCCTTCCATAATATTCTCACATAAATATTACTAGAGTTTAAGAATATTAGAGGTGAGAGCCACATATCTAATTTTGCTTAACATATAATTGCATTGAGATTTGATTCTCGCTAGCATGTTTGCCGTTGAACTCGAATGATAATTGTGTAAGTTCGAAACGCGTCAGTACGTGCGACTTGCAGTGTTTTCTCTATATTAATTACTGTTTGTGGCGGAGAACTAATATATATTCATTTTTGTATTAGATGTTGTACACCTAGTAAAAATTAGTTCAACTATGACCAGAAGGACAAACAAAAGTCAGAATGAACAAATGTATAATCTCGTTCACATTTGTTACGTGCTTACTGGCTACTCTTCAGTGGGAGCTGGTATTACGCCCTTTACCCAATATATATTTTGGTGAGGAATGTGTAAACTTGCAGTACTGAAACTAACTTCATATAGTCTTCGACTATGCGGACTTCAAAGCCAACTTACTCATATATATACATATATATACCAAATCCGCAAAGGTACAAAACTATGGCTATTGTGTCAGTACCTGACACCAACACTATGGTCGCCGATAGGGTGCGTAGTACCAAAAATATGACTGGCGAGTCTGTACATGATAACACATTCGTATAGGAGATTGTACCGTCCTATTTTCCCACATTTCTCGCAAAAATATATTGTTGGTGAAGGTCATAATACTGGCTCCTACTGATGAGTCTCCAGTAAGCATGAAACGAATGTGCACAAGATTATACGTTCCGTTCATGCTATTTTTCCAAGTATTGTTAGACTGGTTAAATACAATGGGATCATTGTTTATTTCAAGCTCGCAAACTTGATTTGAATAACTACTACATCCACAAATCCAATAGTGCTTGAAATATTTGTCGAGGATAGAGAATGATACAAGTAACATAACCAAAATATTTCGTTTTACGTATTTTAAATGTTAAAACAACACTATATGATTAGGTACAGCAAGTATCACTTATGGACTAAATGATCACAGAAAAATTAAATACAAAATTTTATAGCATTTAACGACAATGCATGTAAGTTAGTTAGTCGTCAAATAATCAAAACGCTTACAAACCGATATGACTTTAAAGACAAATTTAAAAGTAAAAAGTAACGCATTCACTCAAACTTATCAAATAATTTTTTGAAGGAATAAATCGAATAAATAATTTTAACTAAATAGACAAAACAGACCAAAGAATGTAGTACACAAAATATATATATTAATCAAAAATGTCCAAGAAAGGAAGAAACATAACTAAGCAAAATCTATATTCGGTTCATACATATTTGACTGTAATTTGAATAGATTTAACAACAATTCAATTCAATATACTATGCGGCTACCAACATATATACTTATATAGAAAATGCCAGATTCTAAATTATTTCTATTTGATGGTTAATTATTGGCTTAAAGAACATTGCTATCATACAAAGAGCTGTCATTAAGTCAGTTTTTCGAATGTCAGTCGACCAATTGATTTATGCATGTTCTGTGCAATAAGTTATAATCAATCTGAGAATCATTGTAACATTTTGGATAGCATTTGCTTGCGCTTTGTCAGTTGTGTTCTACGTTATTAAAGCATGAATGAAATTTTCTGCATGCGAACAACATTGCATGTAAACAATGATTGATTACGCGGGTGGTGATAATGATTATGTAAATAAAGTTTGCGAGCTTGAAAAAAGCACCAATTCCATTCAATTGAACCAGTCACAAAGCATAACAAAACTACCGCCAGTGTGTTTGACTAATAAGCATCAAACTGGTCTACTGGATGAATCGCATTTTCTACATTATAAAATGCTTAGTTTACACTGATAAATTTATGTATATAATGCGACTGGTATTTATATCAATATCACAACCTTGTTTAATGTAAGTAATATCACCGTCTGAGTAACCACTGTTCGTTTAATCCTATAAAAGTTCAATTCCGCATCACTTCCTGAGGTGGCGTGGTGTCTTTTTAACAATGACAGATCATGGTGATTAGTTGAATCTATAGGTCTAAAAGAGTTCATTCATATAGGCTCCAATTAAAGGAAACACTAACCAAAATATGTGTTAATATTTAATTGCAAATTATACGTAACCCGCGTCAGGGTTGCTCATTGGTTGTTGTCAAAGGCTCAGAAGCAGACGCGCCCAGGTTCGAGCCCAGTCCGGGGTAAATTCTGGACAATTCATAAAGAGTTTTCAGCAATGTCGGAACCAGTCAGCTGAATGAATTGACTTTTCTGCATTATAAAATGCTAAGTCTATGTTGACAAACTTGTGCATATAATATGACTGGTCTTTATATCAAGATCGAGACCTCGATTTAAATAATTACATTTGTTTGGTAAACCGCCGTAACAGAAGAAATCTGCATGCTATCGTGACCGTTAACAATGCATCAGTTAAAAATAAATTTCATATTATTCTCATAACTGCGCATAGACAAACCAATGTTAATCCTGCGGTAGATGTTGCACAACTGGTAACTAATTAGTACAAATAGGACTCGAAAGATAAATCGAAGTCGGCTTGAACGGAAAGTATAATCTCATATGCACATTCGTTTTGTACTTACTGGCGTTATACCTATTTTATATACAAAGTTGGTTTTGAAGTCGCATTGTCGAAGACTTTCCCTGTAGTAAGCTATCCTACTGAAGGTTTATACATTCGTATAGGAGATTTTCTCAGATTCCTCACCCAAATATATAGTGGTTAAAGGGCGTAATACCAACTCCCATTAAAGAGTAGCCAGTATGCACGAAATGAATGCGCACATGTGATTCTACTTTCTTTTCATGCTGATTTTGGTTTATCGTTTTCGTAATATTTTAACTTATTCGTTACTAGGTGCACAACACCTAATACGTAATTGAATAAACCAAAGAAAAGTTTGCATTTTTATTATTTTTTATGTTAAAACTTATAAGCACTTAGGGCATTTCTGACAATTACTGGTGAGATTTTTTTCAAGGATAAAAACGTTGACTAGTCAGTTTTGACACTAACATTCACTAAGATATAATTCATTGGAACGGAGAGGTATATTATCACAGTTGCTTTGGACAAACAACTTCATGATCGTCTACGCTTGTTCAGAAGAAGGCTTTCACTTGATTATTATAAACTATGTGGATAACCTTGATAAAATGCACATAAATAATGTGATTTTCTGGCATACTCGCAACAGTGTGTCTAGAATCGACCGAAATGTTCAGGTTCAGTTTCAAACAAGTTAATTATTCTCATTAGCTTGGAGCTAAATTATTATTTAAAGCATAAAAAGAGACAATCGAGAGCAATAAGCCGCGTAACACGTAATCAGTTATCGCTGGGTGACGCGGCTGCGACGAATGAGTAGCCCATTGCTGACGTAACCATGACAAATATTAGATGGACTTTCTAAGAAACTGAAATATTCTAAAGTGATCTATATGTGAACAAGGGGTTTGTTTATTCAGCTGTCTTGATCAGCCGATTGCTTGTTATACGGCATGTAGACGGACAACAAAGTCAATTTAGTATGACCTAATTGCGTGTGGCAAATCCATTTGCGACCGCTTGGATAACTTCAAGTTTACTTGCTGTTGGTTACAGGTATTCCCGATTATCTGCACGCAACGGATATTTACAATTGCAGATCATGGTTGGAGAAAGTTAATTTAATCTTCAATTCTGCATGTATTCAATTGGTTATACCTTTCTTAATACTGAAATAAGATTTAAAATCATCTTAACTATAGAGTAGATTGGGTGTATTGTTGTTAATCGTTGGAAAAACAACATATTACGTAATTCTGACTGATGGAGCTATTGTCATTAATGTTTCAATTAAACTATCTTGAAATACATGCGGATTAAACAAGAAGCCGTGTTTCCCTTAGATGCATAAATATTTTAAACATCTAATTTGGCATATATATATATACCTGAAAATGTGATCATAAATCCATGTGTTTCAATTATAATTGCTACTCAAAAGTTTCTTCCTTTTGTTGTATTCGGGGAAGTTCCCGGCTTCAAATGAGTAACAAATCACATTTGCAGAGTTCAAGCCTACATTTTACAATACCATTCCTAAATTGCTAAATCGTTATTAGTGCGACAGCATGAAGATTGTGTATGTGACAGTAGATACATGTACATTTTAATTGATAAAAGTGGCAGTGAGAGCTGCACTCTCGAGAATAATTGAATTTATTCATTATTATGTAAAGGCTTTGGGTAAAATTTCAGTCATTGATTGATAATAACCATGGAATTATTATGCACCACTGTACGTGAAACGTGATATGATTTCAATTTACCCCGCGGTTGATAAATAATGTAGTCTACTTAAAATTTTTAATATTTGCTTATTACAACTACTCTTGTTACAAAATCTTTCATACTAATGAAATTATGTTGCGAGTTTGAAGAAATAAACAATGTCTTCATTTCTGGTGTCAAATAAATAGATATGTTATATAATTCAAATTTAAGCGGTTTTTCTTACCTATCTGTTAATTGTTGCCAGCGTGGCTTCATCGCTATTCACCAAAAATTAATCTTCTTCATAAACTTTACATTATATTAGCGGCGTGTTCATATCTAACTGAAAGATGATAAATGTTACTGTTTAATATGGATTTATCAAAATGCTGACATAATCCAATACGAATTCATTCGCGTTTTATTATCAAATTTGGCACAGCTTCGTCCATTCGCGAACGAAAAACTGATCTTTATCATTTATTTCAATAAAAATGACAATAATAATAGTGCTTATATTATCATTAATAGCAATAATAGTTGTACAAAAATATGTTTGATACATATACTAATGTCTACAGCAAAAATAAAACAACTTCCTGTCTAATGGCGTCAAACGTATTTCCGTAGAATAGAAAAAGTCATTTGCATGCCAAAAAGGGATAGACGAGAAATGAAAATCGATGAAGCGGTCAGCTGCATGCAAAACAGATGGGCTTTATTGAATAAAATAAGAGTGCATTTGGAATAGAATGACACGAAGCTACTCCTTGTGGCCTGACAAAATGACGGCTGTGTAAAAGTAAAAATAAGCAAAATTGATGAGCAGATAAGAGCTTTTTTGAATGATTTTGCTCCGAGTGATGATGGTTTAATTAGTTCGAGGCTATTTATTTCATGCTTAATTATTTATTACACTTCATATATTCTTATTGATATTTTGTAATGAATTTTTTGATCGACACGCCTGGCAGTCTTTCCAAATCCTTGCTGCTTATTTCAAAAATACACTATTTTTTACACTACCAACTAACATATTATACATATAGGAGCTCGTGTATAAACTATTTCCGTTCAGATTTATGTCTGTAAATGTAAACCATGATTGCTCCTTTGCTAGCGCGTATCTTTCACCAAATACTATTCATATACTCACAACGTAGCCTTTTACTTACATCGTAGACACAGCATTACGTATAGCTTTAATTAGAAGTACGCTTTGCATTATTAAGGAATTCTTTAGCATGTCATGAGAATATTTTAAACCTTAACATGAACTTGGCATATAGGTTAAAAGTCAAAGAGTAAGGTAATTTTAGAAACTAGTAGACCGCACATCATACAAAAGATTAATTTGTCAAGCAATGATCAGAGCTAATGATAACGGAACAATCTCGAATAAGATTAAATTTAATAAAATCACTAGAAGGAACTTAGATTATATAAAATTAAGATCAATAAAAATGACTTAGTTCAAATAAGACGATATTACAAAAATTAAGGGAAAATTGTATAAAATAAAGAAAGATGAGATTTCGAAATAAATCATTCCAGACGTCAAATCTGATAAAACAGATAACCAAAGGAGGGACAAATTAAAATAAAGTAACATTTTTATTTGGAAAAAATATAGTAATCAAAGAAGATCAGACGAAATACGAATTTCAAGTAGAAACAAATTTCAAATATTTTAGTAAGATTTACTTATCGTGAATAAACATAAAATGAGCGCTATTAAGTAGAAGAAATGTGAAATTTAAAAGAAAATAGCTTTATTATAATGATTAAAATTAAAATTTCTTATTTTTGAACATATTAACATATTCTTAAAAATAGATCTAAATACCATTCTTCAATACTTTTTTTAAGAAATTTGCTCACTGTTTCTTCTAAAACCCTACAGCGTTTCCTGACATTTTTTGCTACTGTTTTAGGAATTTTGCCTAATGATTTTGCAACCGATGTAGCATTCTTTATATTTTCTCTAATTTTATTTCAATCAATTCTCTTTGTAATTTTGTTAAAAGTTTGCGTTGGAAGAGTGCTATTCACTTTCATTCCTACCAGATTATAGTAGGGCTAGTGTTTAGCAAATGACTAGCCAGATCTGGTTTATCAATGAGACCATACTTACATGCAGTTTTATGTTCTGCCAATATAATTTTAATCGGTTACCTGGTTTCTCCCGTACACACTTGATTACAATCACGACAAGAAATATCATAAGCACCAGATGTATCCATTGGTGCGATCTTTTCCGTTTTATTAAGAAGTAAGTTACTTAATTTATATTTTCGTTTTAAACTATATTTTATTTCATATTTTGCAGCCAAAATTTTACATTCCTTTCCTGCTCCGAATCATGTGTAACCATTATCTTCCAGTCCATATTCATCTCCTGCATTCTGTCTGTATAATATTCTGCATCAAATCTTCTTAAAACTTCACTCAATCAATTGGTCACGATCAATTGACATATTTCTTTAAAATTTTAAAACTAATCTTCTAAATGTTTGTAATGGGTGGCCAGTAAGCTTCTTATTATTAAAGATTAAAATTTCCAATCTTTATTCAATATTGATGTTTAAAATTAACAATGACGATTATTCCTGAGTATGTATCTTTTCTGTAAATAACCACCCTTAGAATTTTATCGATACTTAATAACTTCATATCTAAACAGCGATATCCTATTAATCTCGCTTCATAACGTAAATTTCAACTCACTTACTTTATTGGCTGATTTAACGAATTTTCCTCATTCATTCTCGCAATGTTTTCAAATAATCAATAAATAAATATCTATCATAAAATGACGGCTTTAAAGGTTTCCTTTCTAAAAGGGTTACATCTAGACAATGCATAAAGGTATAACAGTTAGATAATGTTTGTGACTGTGAACTAATATGTATGCAATTAAGTATTAGGTGTTCCCAAGAAACTCCATGAAATGGAGCCGGCTTATCCTCTAAAAGGAGTCAGCCGCAGTAAAGTAAAGTAAGTAAAGTATTAGGTGTTGCGCACTTAGTAACAAATTAGTTCAATTGTGACCAGAAGGATAAACCAAAGATAGCATGAACGGAAAGTATTATCTTATGCACATTCGTTTCTTGCTTACTGGCGAACATTCAGTCGGAGCAAATATATATATATATATATATATATATATATATATATGGTTTTATCCTTCTGGTCATAATTGAACCAATTTGTTACTAGGTGCGCAATGCCTAATACATAATTACATGTATATTAATTCTTTGCCGCAAACAGTAACTAACTGTTATAAATTTAATTGAATGATGTCATGATTACCACGAAATGTGATAACTGATAACGATCAAGGCCAGAGTGTATGGATTTAGTAGAGTAATTGGTGTTCAATAGCATAAATCGAAATCTATCGTAAAGAAAATTATATATATATATATATATATATATATATATATATATATATATATATATATATATATATATATATATATATATATATATATATGGAGAAATCTAAAAAAGTTAAAGTTCGTAACTGCATAGAACTTGTGCGGCTAACATGTATAGTCAAGTACAATGTTTGAAATACTAGTATAGGTGAGAGCCCCATATCTATTTTTGCTTTTCAGAATATACAATGCGGATTGATCCTCGCTACTCCGTTTGCCGTTGTGCTCTGAGGATGATTATGCAAAGTCGAAATGCGTCAGTACGTGTGACTGACGGTAGTTTTACTTTTTTTTACGACTGGTTAAATTCAATGGGATTGGTGCTTACTTCAAGCTCGCAAACTTTATTTAAAGAATTGTTACCATCAACCGTGCAATCAGTAATAGTGTAACTGTATCACATATATATGTAGCAAAGGCTGCAAAAAGTGAATGGACGTAATTTCATTGAAATTAAGCAGCCGACATTTCCAGCCAATTACAACAAATGTGTGACTACTAGATGTGAGAACCACTTGTCTTAATTTGATTTCTTTATACATGCATGTTGGTTAAATCAACTTTAGTTAATTTGCCATAGTGCTCTACTGATGATCATGAATGCTGGAAAAGTGTCTGTACCTGTGATTAATGTTAGTTATGCTATATTGAGCGACTGGTAAGATAAAATATGTTCGGAGTTTATACCAAGCTAGAAATAATCAATTAAACAAGTACGAGCTTTATTGGATCATTTTTAATCTTCTACTTTATTGTAAAAAGATTACAGAAGAACATTAAAAATATCGTCATGCTTTTCTGGAATTAGTGGTAAGTTATCGAACAATTTTGTGAACAAAAAAATTGATCATTTAAATATCGTTTTGAAAAGATGCGCATCAGTTTTTGTAACCTGATTCCGAATATATGTTTTTTTAAAGTTTACTAGCTAAATGAATTTTGATACTCATAATTAATGGTGTTCAAAGTAGACTGGATTAAATGAGCACATTTATTCAATAAAAGCATTGAAGTCTAGGTAATTATATCCTGAATTTTGTGAATGACATTTATATTTCGATGCACCATATTTGCAATCAGGAAGAAGGCAATAAGAATCTAAATCATAATAGTGTATGCACGCATGCTTCTTCTTATTTATCATTAGAAGGTTCGTGAACCTTTTAAATAGAAAAATGGCGGTATAGTTATGGCATTTTTTGCGATATTGCTATATTTTATAAATTACTCCGTTCTATACAATAGTCTTAAAATTTCCTGCGTGATAATTGCACGTGGTGCATAGCAATAGGTTGTATGGCGCGAAACATCATGAGAACAGAAGCCTGTTTTTAATTAAGTTTTAAAAGCATGGTGAGTAAATTTTAGGATCAGGTATTTTTTATCTCTGGAAATACAATTTGAATGATAGACAAATTTATCAATATACTTATGTAATCATGTTAAAGAAGGCTCTGTCCAATAATAACCACAACGGCTGAAGGCCAACCAACGCAATATATCATGAATATGATAAATTGGTGAATGTACACATTAGTAAGTATGTTCTGGCCAATTTAATTTATCTGGTAGGGGTTATAAATAACTTTCCCCAGACAAATTAAGTGTACCTCGGAAATGTCACTTCCATATTTTGTCTTCCGTAGTTGGTTTATTTATTTATTAGGATGAAAATGTTGTCAATGAAAAGTTGCCAAAAATTTTAAACCAGTGGATCTCCAACACTGATAGGATATGGATTCTTTACAGCTGGTGAGTGAGAATTTTTTGTAAAAAGCCTTAAATATGCCTATAACTATTTCCATTGCCCTGCTGTTTCAGTATTGAATATAACATGATTGCGTTCGTAGAACTTGGTAACTCTATGGAAAATTCATGTCGATGATGGTCTGGGAATAGTAACAGCGATGTTATGCCTTCAAAGTAGTTTCCTTTGAATTAATTGGTAATTTTGCGTTTTGTCATTAGTTTGAATATTATTTGTTGCATTTCGACAGGAATTAGTTAAGAATTATCTATGCTACTGTTAATAAATTCGATAATTTTTGTGAGCTTACAGAGTAAACATTCATGTCGAAAGAAATGTTAAATAGACAAATTCGATGCTTAGATCTAACGAATCAATTAGCTTCCTTTATCATATGGCTTCATATATGTTTTATGCTTAAAAATGTTTAAGTGGTCGCGCTGTGATATCATTGGTGAATATAATTAACGAACATTGAATGCGCAGCAGGTGATGACAATTACCACCTTGCCGCAGGGTGGCTCAATGGTCAGAGCATCAGATTCCGAAGCAGACGTGCCCAGAATAGAGCCCTGTTCGCGGCAAATTCTGGCCAGTGCGTAATGATTTCCCTATAAGGACGAAACCGGTCTAATGAATGCATTGCCTTTGCTACACTATACAATTCTTAATTTATACTAACAAATGTATGTTTTTAATGGGTCAGGTGTTTGTATCAAAATCGCAACCTTGATTATAGTAATTGTTGAATATGTTGCATTACTTGATAATTGTGCACCACTTTATGCGTGTGATAGATTTACGAATGAATACACAAAAATTTGTAGACTTGCTTTACAGGTAATATTTCCGTTGGTCGTTGTACATTCTCTACCTGATTTAATAATATGCTTGGTGAGTTGGTATTTACCTATAAAAATGTTTGTGACGTTGAATTGGTACCTTTTATCTAATTTTTTAATATAATAGATGTTTTAATTTGCTATCCAGAGCTGGGATGTGAGTTATTTCGTCGAATAACCTATTTCAGTATTGTAAGGGTGGTAGTGTGTGATCCATTGTGTCACACTTTAATTTTGTCCTGGTGTCGAATTAAATCGGCCTTATTTGTCGAAGATAATTTGTTGAAGGAGAATTCTATTCAATGTTGATTAAGCTGCATTTTTGTGTACAGAATATTCAATATGTACATATACGCTTTATGAAAATTTCAAGATTACTGGCGTATTGACTTTTGCTACTGATTATTTTTTTATGAATATTTGTTTTTGATTTCATTGAGGCGTGTAACTTTTGCTTTTAATAATATTATCAATGAATAATAGGTTCAGGTAGATAATTAAACGAACATTGGTTGTCCGCGGCAAATTCTGGCCAGTACATGATGAGTTCCCAATAAGGACGAAGCCGGTCTACTGGATGAATTGCCTTTTCTACACTATACAATTCTTAGTGTATACTGGCATATGTAAGTAATTAATAGGTCAAGCGTTTATATCAAGACCGCAACCTTGATTATAATAAAGGTTCAGATAGAGTTTTACATTAATTGTTGAAGGATAAATGAGGTTAATTTAAGCAAAAATCTTTTTCAATTTATTTAAAGTCGAAGATTTTATCCATCATTATAAACAGAAAGTTTGTAGCGTCCAAACTTCCCACATCCCTCATCCAAATATATAATGGGTATAGAGTGCAATACCGGCTCCTATTGATGAGTCGCCAGTAAGGGAAAAACGCATTTGTATGAGAGTGTACCTTTCATTCATGCTGAATTTGGTTTATCCTTCTAGTCATATTGGAAATAATTTATTTCTAGGTGCGCAACACCAAATAAATAATTGCATATATGTTAGATCTAAGAAAAAAAAGTATTTAAATATTATGGAGAATGCTGTAACATTACGAATCCGATACAAACTGAAGTTTACGTTGCAACGATGCCGATAGGTTAATAGAGCTAAAGAACTCGTGGGCAGCTTTCGCCACATATACATATATAGGCGAAAGCTACAAACAGATGGGTGGACCTCGGCCGCAGCAAGAATTACTTCTTCAGAAAACGCGTATAAGCCCCTAGTACGAGCCACAGGGCGGATTACTACATTAAGTAGCTTGTGACCTGCATACTATTATCTACTGAGCCTTAGAAACCTCTTCCATGGATCGATGCTTATGCACCGTAGCTTTATTCCAAAGAAAAACATGCAATTGCTCTCTTTACAATGAGCAAACTACCTACATATCTACAACGCCAGCGCCAATGGCAGGTTAATGAGTATTAATTTCTCTTATAAAATGTTTTAAGTGAAAGCGTACCACGCATAGTTCGTTTGGAGCGCAGTATTTAATTCCCTACGTCAGAAAGAATAACCAAATTTTATTAAATTATTAAACTTTATCAGAAACAAGAGCTTATTAAAATGATTCAAAATTAAGCGTTCCCACCCCACTTCGCAATTTTGTTATTGAAAGGCCTAGCCAAATAACGTTCCGAATGCATAAATGCTTTGATTTTCGGGAGCGCCTGAAAGAGAAAAGACAGTTTATTAATACAGTGTGATAAACAAAAACGCAAAGTAAATCCCTATTCTTACCTCAAAACGATTCAGATAATCTCGTAACGTTGGAAATGCGTCCAGACAAGTTGGTTCGAATGCCAACAGATTCTGGATAAAATCTGCCAAGTTGAAATCCGGCATTGTGACCTAATGTTCAAAATAGAAAAATACATTAAAAGCGATAGAAACAAAATACAAGTTACGAAATGAATCAATAACTAACCTCTTCGCCAAGTAAAAACTTTTTGCATCCTAAATAATCGCAAAATGACTTAAGTTGATTTGGCAACTCCACCATAAATCCAGGTTTTAAAGATTCCTAAAATAAAAGACGGAAAGTATAACTTACAAAATCTGGATTATAACATATCCGCACAAGACTCATTCGGAAATCATGTATTTGATCATTAAGCATTCGAGCCGTAGCACGCTCTTTGGCATCAGACCCCACTATTTACAATATTAATATACGACAAACTTACAAGCATTGTGCTTATCACATATGTATTGCAAAATAGCCCCCGATTGAGTTATTTTAAAGTCTCCATCAATTAGATAGGGAAGCTAAAACATAGATATGTAATACTTACATTAGGAAAATCCAAACCCAGCGTGAATTTCTTGCTTAGCCAGGCTTCACGACTAAACTCAGGACCATCGGTCATTTCATATAATTCTTCAGTGTAATCCTCTCCTAAGTACTCCATTGCAAGTTTTATGAATGATGCAAGCTAAAATCGGATATAACCAAACTTACACCACGTAGCTTCCAATAACCAAGAACAACAGGCATCTTGACGTACAGCTCAAACTATGCACAAATAAAATTCGATGGGTGAAAACTAAAATCAAGAGACAAAAATTCTTAAGAGTTAAAAAATGTTTAAATTGAGAAACCGATAAAATTTAAAATAATTTTTTAAATGGATTAATTGAGAGCAAAAGAAACATTTTAAAATAAAACTAAAATAATTTGTAAGTAAATAATAAAGTATTTGAATTCCAACCGTTAAAATTATGCACAGTTTGCTTGAAATTGTAATGGGTGTTGTAAACGCCCCGGCTTCAAGTAAATGCCGTACGACGTTACAAACTCGGTTAAGGTGCTCTGAATAGAGATTAGTTGCTGATATGGGGGCCCTTAAGAGGGCCAGGTAATACGTTCGCTTGAAGTCTTCCTAAGTGAAGATGTCCTAGAGCCTTGGGTGGACTCTGGTTGAGTTTTGGCTCCCGTGGTTGAGCTGTGATCGTGTTGTGTATGGTGTCATGCAGGTCCTGCACTCAATTGGCTCGTCTCTCTGGTATCTCGCATCAAGACGAGTAGGGATTGACAACCGGTAAGGTGCAATATGCGCTGACAGCCGATCGAGCAAATACGCGAAGCAGGTAGAATGCAATTGCCACAACTGACTTGCATGGTAAATTACCGTGCTTAAATAGCATGCAATGTGTGCTTGCATACTATTGGTTAAACGTCGTTTAACGTGGTTAAACGTCGTTTAACGTGGTTAAACGGCAATTTGCTTTTTTCTCATTGGTGCAACGTAAATAGATTTGAATTTTATTTACGCAATATGTCACCGATTGATTTGTGTCGTTACAGTGTTGTAACGACACAAATCAATCGCCGACATATTGCGTAAATTAAATTCAAATTTATTTACGTTGCACCAATGAGAAAAAGCAAATTGCCGTTTAACCACGTCTAACCACGTTTAACCAATAGTATGCAAGTACACATATTGCATGCTATTTAAGCACGGTAATTTACCATGCAAGTCAGTTGTGGCATTTGCCTTCTACCTGCTTCACGCGTGTGCGTTCTGTCGGTTGTCAATACGTGTGCGCTCTGTCGGCTGTCAATACCTACTCATCCTGTTGCGGGATACCGGAGAGACGAGCCAATTGAGTGCAGGACCTGCAGGACACCATCCACAACGCGATCACAGCTCAACCACGGGAGCAACAAATCAACCAGAGTCCACCCAAGGCTCTAGGACATCTTCAACGCTGAAGACTTCAAGAGAACGCATTACCCGGCCCTCTTAAGGGCCCCCATATCAGTAACTAATCTCTATTCAGAGCACCTTAACCGAGTTTGTAACGTCGTACGGCATTTACTTGAAGCCGGGGCGTTTACAAAATTGGCGACCGCGCCAGGATATTGATTATTTATCTGATTTTTTTGGGTATAAATAAATTGACTTTCTTCTTCATTTGTTTGGGATAAATCGACTAACATTTGCGTTTTCTTTACCCTGATCCTGGTTTTTCTGGGAATTTTGTTGGGCATATATTCGTGAATTTGTGGTGTGAGCATAATAATAAATCATTGGCACTAAAGGCCAACGGGGCCTCTGTTCGTCTTCCCTACAGGACAATTTCAATTTTTGGAAGGAGTGACGCTGTTCTGTGTTGAAATAATAATACATTGTCATCAAAGGCCAACGGGGCCTCTGTTCGTTTTTTCCTTTTGTACTGGACAATATCAAGCAACAGTGGAAGCTGTTTGTGGGTAAGCGTTTCGTTATATATTTATACATTTATATATACATTTTCATATTGCTTATAAATTTATGCTTTTAAGATCCCGTAAGATTGTTAAAATGTCAGGTCCAATTTTAGATATTGATGTTCCTGTTTGGGATGGAGATAGTGAGCTATTTTTTATGCGCGTAGACTCCGCTTTCTCCCCGTTTCCTGATTATGACAGTCATCAAAAACTGTCAAAGGTTTTTGCTAAACTACCTTCTGAATTGCAGCGACGGATTTATCCTAAGCTTGAGGCCATTAGGAAGCTACCTAATCCCATTTTGGGCCTACAAAACGAGGTAGAATCCTTGCTTGGACCCACGGAAACTGAGCAGATAATAAACAAATATGCGCAGTTAGATATGCCAAATCTTGGCCCCATAGAAATACTGAGGGAATTACGGAAACGTTGGTATAAAACCAACATTTCTGACCATGAGGCTAAGGTTGTTTTTATTAACAATCTTCCCCAAACATTAAAACTCTTTGCCAGACAGCTCCCCAACACTCTCTCTATAGATGACTTATCTGAGAGATGTGAGTTAGAATATAGGGTTTTGGAACCCAAAGTGAATCCATCATCCTTTTCTTCACCCCCGCAAGATGATAGAATCTCCTCCTTAGAGAGAACAGTGGCGAACATGGCCAAAGTTCTAGAAGGATTGGCCATTACCAAATCGGAGATAAATCATGTGAATGCTCGACCAAAATTCGTTTCCAAGTCAAATTATAATGGTAGGCGGCGATCGAGATCTCCGCAATCATTTAATAAATATGCTCCAAAGAACTGGTGTTATAACCACCAGAAGTTTTTTATGCTTGCCAAGTTTGTCTTTGTCGTTCCGAAGAATTTCCGAATGAGTGTCAATTTCCACAGCTGACGGAGAGGACAACAGACCGCAGGCACAAGGGTGCATCAGTATCGGGAAACGTCTGGCGCAGGAAGTAGAAGACCGTACTTTCTGCACATCAACGGCATCAACGGCGCTACAGGGAAGAAGCCAACTACAATCCGACATCCCTGTCGACTCTTTTCGTCCACGCCGAATTTTTCACATAGAGAACCAAACAGACAATGCCGGTCGCTATCACCAGCCTACTTGTTTGCATGACCCGGCCAAACAGCCAAACGAACTTCTGCACCTTCTTGATTTCAAAACTGGCGAAGAGTACATCGTAGACACAGGTGCGGCAGTCTCAGTTCTCAAAGGTGATTCAATGGCCGAGATGTCGCTAGGCGTTCTTCTCGCAACAGCTACAGGCGAGCCCATACCAACTTATGGCTGCCAATACCGCACACTCAACATAGGTCTACGACGTGAATTTTCCCACAACTTCATCATTGCCAAGGTCTCACATAATATAATAGGCCTTGATTTCCTTCTAAAATTTCGGCTCATTGTTGATCTTGCCAATCAAAAGATCATCGACCCCTCCACCGGACTTGAACAAAGCTTTTGGACACTTGCCTCCGAGCGTTTGGAGTTACAGGTCATTCAGCCAACCCCAGTGCATCATTCAGCAGAGATATCAGCAGCTCTTCGAAAATACAAATCGCTTTTCGATCTTAACAAATCCGATCTGCGAGTCTCCAACACGATGCATCATATCGTCACAGAAGGACAACCTATTGCACTCAAGAAGCGACCACTGGCTCCTGCTAAGCTGAAAGCTGCCCAAGAAGAATTCTCAAGGCTTTTGGAAGAGGGAATCATCAGACCATCGAAAAGTTCATGGGCGTCACCACTGCACTTAGTCTCAAAATCAAACGGATCGTACAGAGCCTGTGGAGACTACCGTAAGCTAAATTCAGTGACAAAATCTGATGCATATCCTATTCCAAATATCAACACTTTACTTGAAAAACTCAACGGCAGCAATTTCTTCTCAGTGATTGACCTCAGACAAGCGTACCATCACATCCCGGTAGCACCAGAGGATATCGAGAAAACTGCAGTCATCACTCCATTTGGCCTTTTCGAATATCTTTACATGCCTTTTGGACTTAAGTGTGCTACTCAGACATTTCAAAGATTCATGGACAACATACTTCGCGACGACTCTGCTTATTGTATGTCATATCTCGATGACATTATGGTATTCAGTCCAGATCTAGAATCTCATGCGAAACATCTACGAAATGTCCTCTCACGCTTATCCAACCACGGACTCAAGATCAACTGTGACAAGACGCAGATTGCAACTTCATCCGTCGACTTCTTAGGGCATCGTATCACGGCCCAAGGTATTCAACCGTTGCCGTCAAAGACGAATTCAATCAAGAATATCAAGTCACCAAGGACTTTGAGCGATTTGCAGAAAATCCTGGGAGTACTAAACTATTATCGCAAGTTCCTTCCAGGCCTTTCAAAACAACTTTATCCTTTGTGCAGGCACCTGTGGAACCGAAAAGGACTTAGCAAGAATTCCATCATTGCTTGGTCATCCGAAGACGAGGAATTACTTCGGGTTGCCATCAACTCGTTAGCAAATGCCACAATGCTAACGCATCCAGATTTTGAAAAGCCATTTCTACTCACGACAGATGTTTCTGAATTCGCTATTGGAGCCACTTTGGAACAAGAGATCGACGGAGTTCGGAAGCCTATCAGTTTCTACTCGCGTACTCTCCAACCAGTAGAAACGTGGTACGACACTTTCGGCCGAGAACTTCTCGCCATCCACGACGCAGTGCGCCATTTTATCAGCATCATTGGCAGTAGCAGATTTGTTGTTTTCACAGATCATGCACCACTAGTTAGCGCACTTCGAAACGCAACTTCATCTATCGCCAAGTACCCTGCCAGAGTGGAAAGACAGCTTTCTCGTCTAAGCGAATGGCAATTTGACGTCTTTCACGTCAAGGGCAAACAGAACTTCATTGCAGATGCCCTGTCCAGGCCAGACGTCTCTCTACAACCACCTTCGCCGTCACCATTCACCGTCAACTCCGTGGCACTCAGTGAACCTGCACTAACGCCAACTCTCCTGCGAACTGAACAACGCGGTGACATTCACATTCAAAGATCAATAGCCCGTCACCCAACCAAGTTCATATGCCGTCTGTGGGAAGGCTTACCAATTGTTCACTTCACGGGTACGCAGCCCAACAAGCCAGTTCTGCCGACCAGCCTTCAGAGGAAGGTTTTCGATTCAATTCACTCAATTTCTCACCCAGGAAGCCAAGCGACTGTCCGACTTCTTACAGATCGTTTCTGGGGTCACAGACTTAGGCAGAATGTTAAACGATGGGTCTCAGAGTGTGCAATTTGTCAGAAAAACAAGATCACACGACACACTCGTTCTAAGTTGCAACATTTTCGGTCTACTTCTCGCCTAGCCATCGTCCACATCGACATAGTTCATCTGACAAAGGTTCAAGGTTTCAGCTACCTTCTAACTATGATCGATAGATTTACACGGTGGCCTGCGGCATTACCTCTTGGCACCATTTCTGCAGACGAAGTAACTAACGGTTTTATCTCTGCATGGATATCCAATTACGGTGTTCCCAATGAGGTCATCACGGACAGAGGCACTTGCTTCTCATCTGATCGTTTCAAAACCACCTTGCGGTACATGGGATGCATCTTACGCCAGACGACTGCCTACCATCCCCAAGCTAATGGCATGGTAGAGAGAATGCATAGGGAACTCAAAGCAGCTTTAGCATCCTCGTCCATTAATGGCAACTGGGTCGATGCACTACCTTTAGTTCTGCTTGCCATGCGTTCCCGTACTCGAGAATCCATTAAAACGTCTGCGTCACAACTCTTGTATGGCATGGATCTACGCCTGCCTAGTCAGCTCCCACGTCTACTACCGGCACAAGATGACCCACAAGACGAAGCTACCCGCCTTCGACTTCATTTCGGTAACATGTCCGAACAGCAGCCGAGACACACGCCTCGTCCAGTCTTCGTTCACCCACAGCTCCACAGCTGCAAGAGAGTACTCGTTCGCAACAATAATGCTGTTGCACCACTACAACCCAAGTATCGCGGTCCTTACCCGATTTTACTAAAACAGCCAAAATACTTCATCATTATGCAAGGCGCTACACCGACATCAGTAAGCATAGACAGGTTAAAACCGTTTATCGAACCACCTGATCCTGAGAGCGTTCAACCTTCTACACACGTCTCAGGCTCCGTCTGCCCACAATCTCAACCTGCTTTGTATAACGCGTAATTAATTTTTTTTAAACATTAACATTTAACTATAAATTTTTTTTTTAACTTTACGTTAATTTTTAGTAATTGTCTCACGTGGCATAACCACCTGTTCTTAGCTAACAATTGTGTAGCATTTTTGAACAGTTCTTTGGTATTATGCCATCTCTGAGGCAATGTTCGTGTACATATTTTTATGCAATTAACTTTGATTTTAATGTATATATTTTTACATTATAATGTATTTCTCACACATGACATTACACTGCCTATTTTGGTATGACCAGCTACTTAGAGCTAACGCTTTCGTGTAGCAACACTAAGTAGTGATCAGCTTCATATCATGGTACAGGCCACTTTCAATGCATATCTCAACTTTATCTATTTCACAAAGACCACTCTACAAATGTCATGACTACAACGTCGAGCACTCTAGATCCTTTGGTCGTATACAAACACATTGACAACGATCCAACCTGCTTAGGTTTTTAACTTAAACCTGGAAAATTCAGAGGCGATTTACCTCGAAATCTTCACGCTGCGGCTCCAAAAACTTACACTGCTCTATTTTGCTTCACGTGCTATGACCGTCCACTAGAGCTAACAATTTGTGTAGCAATTCCTAGTGGTTACCTGGCATCATATCATTGTTGAAGCAACCAACAAGCATATTTAAGCCCAGCACTTATGGTTCATCATATTTTGCTTAACTTGGTTCGAACTCTGTCATGCATTTCTTATCTAGCCTCGCAGAGAGGAATATTTTTTTTCTTTTTTCAGAGAGGAAAGTGTTGTAACGACACAAATCAATCGCCGACATACTGCGTAAATTAAATTCAAATTTATTTACGTTGCACCAATGGCTATTGATCTTTGAATGTGAATGTCACCGCGTTGTTCAGTTCGCAGGAGAGTTGGCGTTAGTGCAGGTTCACTGAGTGCCACGGAGTTGACAGTGAATGGTGACGGCGAAGGTGGTTGTAGAGAGACGTCTGGCCTGGACAGGGCATCTGCAATGAAGTTCTGTTTGCCCTTGACGTGAAAGACGTCAAATTGCCATTCGCTTAGACGAGAAAGCTGTCTTTCCACTCTGGCAGGGTACTTGGCGATAGATGAAGTTGCGTTTCGAAGTGCGCTAACTAGTGGTGCATGATCTGTGAAAACAACAAATCTGCTACTGCCAATGATGCTGATAAAATGGCGCACTGCGTCGTGGATGGCGAGAAGTTCTCGGCCGAAAGTGTCGTACCTCGTTTCTACTGGTTGGAGAGTACGCGAGTAGAAACTGATAGGCTTCCGAACTCCGTCGATCTCTTGTTCCAAAGTGGCTCCAATAGCGAATTCAGAAGCATCTGTCGTGAGTAGAAATGGCTTTTCAAAATCTGGATGCGTTAGCATTGTGGCATTTGCTAACGAGTTGATGGCAAGTCGAAGTAATTCCTCGTCTTCGGATGACCAAGCAATGATGGAATTCTTGCTAAGTCCTTTTCGGTTCCGCAGGTGCCTGCACAAAGGATAAAGTTGTTTTGAAAGGCCTGGAAGGAACTTGCGATAATAGTTTAGTACTCCCAGGATTTTCTGCAAATCGCTCAAAGTCCTTGGTGACTTGATATTCTTGATTGAATTCGTCTTTGACGGCAACGGTTGAATACCTTGGGCCGTGATACGATGCCCTAAGAAGTCGACGGATGAAGTTGCAATCTGCGTCTTGTCACAGTTGATCTTGAGTCCGTGGTTGGATAAGCGCGAGAGGACATTTCGTAGATGTTTCGCATGAGATTCTAGATCTGGACTGAATACCATAATGTCATCGAGATATGACATACAATAAGCAGAGTCGTCGCGAAGTATGTTGTCTATGAATCTTTGAAATGTCTGTGTAGCACACTTAAGTCCAAAAGGCATGTAAAGGTATTCGAAAAGGCCAAATGGAGTGATGACAGCAGTTTTCTCGATATCCTCTGGTGCTACCGGTATGTGATGGTACGCTTGTCTGAGGTCAATCACTGAGAAGAAATTGCTGCCGTTGAGTTTTTCAAGTAATGTGTTGATATTTGGAATAGGATATGCATCAGATTTTGTCACTGAATTTAGCTTACGGTAGTCTCCACAGGCTCTGTACGATCCGTTTGATTTTGAGACTAAGTGCAGTGGTGACGCCCATGAACTTTTCGATGGTCTGATGATTCCCTCTTCCAAAAGCCTTGAGAATTCTTCTTGGGCAGCTTTCAGCTTAGCAGGAGCCAGTGGTCGCTTCTTGAGTGCAATAGGTTGTCCTTCTGTGACGATATGATGCATCGTGTTGGAGACTCGCAGATCGGATTTGTTAAGATCGAAAAGCGATTTGTATTTTCGAAGAGCTGCTGATATCTCTGCTGAATGATGCACTGGGGTTGGTTGAATGACCTGTAACTCCAAACGCTCGGAGGCAAGTGTCCAAAAGCTTTGTTCAAGTCCGGTGGAGGGGTCGATGATCTTTTGATTGGCAAGATCAACAATGAGCCGAAATTTTAGAAGGAAATCAAGGCCTATTATATTATGTGAGACCTTGGCAATGATGAAGTTGTGGGAAAATTCACGTCGTAGACCTATGTTGAGTGTGCGGTATTGGCAGCCATAAGTTGGTATGGGCTCGCCTGTAGCTGTTGCGAGAAGAACGCCTAGCGACATCTCGGCCATTGAATCACCTTTGAGAACTGAGACTGCCGCACCTGTGTCTACGATGTACTCTTCGCCAGTTTTGAAATCAAGAAGGTGCAGAAGTTCGTTTGGCTGTTTGGCCGGGTCATGCAAACAAGTAGGCTGGTGATTGCGACCGGCATTGTCTGTTTGGTTCTCTATGTGAAAAATTCGGCGTGGACGAAAAGAGTCGACAGGGATGTCGGATTGTAGTTGGCTTCTTCCCTGTAGCGCCGTTGATGCCGTTGATGTGCAGAAAGTACGGTCTTCTACTTCCTGCGCCAGACGTTTCCCGATACTGATGCACCCTTGTGCCTGCGGTCTGTTGTCCTCTCCGTCAGCTGTGGAAATTGACACTCATTCGGAAATTCTTCGGAACGACAAAGACAAACTTGGCAAGCATAAAAAACTTCTGGTGGTTATAACACCAGTTCTTTGGGGCATATTTATTAAATGATTGCGGAGATCTCGATCGCCGCCTACCATTATAATTTGACTTGGAAACGAATTTTGGTCGAGCATTCACATGATTTATCTCCGATTTGGTAATGGCCAATCCTTCTAGAACTTTGGCCATGTTCGCCACTGTTCTCTCTAAGGAGGAGATTCTATCATCTTGCGGGGGTGAAGAAAAGGATGATGGATTCACTTTGGGTTCCAAAACCCTATATTCTAACTCACATCTCTCAGATAAGTCATCTATAGAGAGAGTGTTGGGGAGCTGTCTGGCAAAGAGTTTTAATGTTTGGGGAAGATTGTTAATAAAAACAACCTTAGCCTCATGGTCAGAAATGTTGGTTTTATACCAACGTTTCCGTAATTCCCTCAGTATTTCTATGGGGCCAAGATTTGGCATATCTAACTGCGCATATTTGTTTATTATCTGCTCAGTTTCAGTGGGTCCAAGCAAGGATTCTACCTCGTTTTGTAGGCCCAAAATGGGATTAGGTAGCTTCCTAATGGCCTCAAGCTTAGGATAAATCCGTCGCTGCAATTCAGAAGGTAGTTTAGCAAAAACCTTTGACAGTTTTTGATGACTGTCATAATCAGGAAACGGGGAGAAAGCGGAGTCTACGCGCATAAAAAATAGCTCACTATCTCCATCCCAAACAGGAACATCAATATCTAAAATTGGACCTGACATTTTAACAATCTTACGGGATCTTAAAAGCATAAATTTAAAGCAATATGAAAATATATAAATATACTTTAACGAAACGCTTACCCACAAACAGCTTCCACAGTTGAATAAGAGCAGAACAAAAAAGTCACTGTTTCCAAAAATCCGAAGTTGAGTTGTTGAGTACGTACGGTGCCGTTTTGTACGTAGAAAAGATGAACAAAGGACCCGTTGGCCTTTGATGCCGATGTGTTATTATTATCCCCACAAATCCACGAATATATACCCAACAGATTTCCCAGAAATCCACAATCAGGGTAAAGAAAACACAAATGTCAATCTATTATTATATCCCCCAACACAAACCACGAATATATATATATATATACCCAAAAAAATTCACAGATGACCACGATCACGGTAGATACGCAAATCTTAATCGATTTTTATCCCAAATAGATGAAAAAGGAAGTCAATTTTATTTATACCAAAAAAATCAGAACAATAATCAATATCCTGGCGCGGTCGCCAATTTTGTAAACGCCCCGGCTTCAAGTAAATGCCGTACGACGTTACAAACTCGGTTAAGGTGCTCTGAATAGAGATTAGTTACTGATATGGGGGCCCTTAAGAGGGCCTGGTAATGCGTTCTCTTGAAGTCTTCAGAGTTGAAGATGTCCTAGAGCCTTGGGTGGACTCTGGTTGAGTTGTCGCTCCCGTGGTTGAGCTGTGATCGCGTTGTGGATGGTGTCCTGCAGGTCCTGCACTCAATTGGCTCGTCTCTCCGGTATCCCGCAACAAGATGAGTCACGGATGTAGTTAGTTGTTGGTGAAACTATCAAATCACCAGCGTAGGTATTGACAGCCGACAGAGCGCACACGTATTGACAGCCGACAGAACGCACACGCGTGAAGCAGGTAGAAGGCAAATGCCACAACTGACTTGCATGGTAAATTACCGTGCTTAAATAGCATGCAATATGTGTACTTGCATACTATTGGTTAAACGTGGTTAAACGTGGTTAAACGGCAATTTGCTTTTTTCTCATTGGTGCAACGTAAATAAATTTGAATTTAATTTACGCAATATGTCGGCGATTGATTTGTGTCGTTACAGTGTTGTAAACGCCCCGGCTTCAAGTAAATGCCGTACGAAGTTACAAACTCGGTTAAGGTTCTCTGAATATAGATATTGTTATGATAGGGGGCCCTTAACAGGGCCTGGTCGTGCGTTCTACTGTCGATTGATAACCTGTTTCTATTACCTTTAACTTTTAGGAATGTGCTCTGCAACTTTATAAATAGAATTTTGAAGAAAGGGAAATTACAAATCGATATACTAACGATAGTACCTAAGCCGTTGCCAAAATTAAGTAAGCAAATTTGCGCCAGTGATTATAGATTAATCTCTATTATCCCTTCGTTTGGGAAGATAATAGAACGATTGATACTAGATCATTTAGAATGTATGTTACCGGCTGATTTTGATTTATGTCAACATGGCTTTACGAAAGATAGATCGACAACTACTAATATGCTTTCTATGTGGAAACATGTAATTTCATTAGATGAGAATAAATTAGATGCATTAATTGTATTTATAGATATTTCAAAAGCCTTTGACTCTATATCTTTTGATGCTATTTTGAATGCGATTAGTTTGTTGAATATTGATCCGAATATTTTTAGATTACTTAAATACTATTTATATAATCGAAGAATGAGTATTCAAGTAAACGATTTGATATCAAAATCGAAACGAGTAACGAGTGGAGTTCCACAGGGATCAAGTTTGGGGCCAATTTTATTTAAAATCGTATTTGCACATTTGGAAACTAAGATCCTTAACGGTCGAGTTTGCAAATTCGCTGATGATTTAAAAATAATCTTCCCAATTGATCCAAAAAATGTCGAATTCTCCAAAAATAATGTGACATTAGATTTGTATGATTTGAGTAGATATTTGATTACACTAGGGCTGAGAATAAACAATAAAAAGACGAGAGCTTTAAAAATAGGTAACAGAACAAACTTTCATTATGTTTATTTTCATGATGCTGTGATTAATGATGTGTTTGAGATTAAACTTATGCAAGAAATTAAGGATTTAGGCATAACTATTCAATGTACAGCTTCTGCTGAGAGACATATTGAAAGTATAGTAGGCAGTGCCAAGAAAAGATGGGCACTAATAAATCGAAATATCTTATCGAATGACATAAAACTTAAAATGTATATAATATGGATTAGACCAATACTAGAATATGCTGTCGCTACTTGGAATCCATTAAAAAAGGGTTTGTCCAATAAGATAGAAGCTGTACAAAGAAAAGTTGTGAAACAAATTAGTCCTATCTCCTGCACTATATACGCCTCTAGATTACAGTTTGTGTCATTGCAATCTTTGTGGTTTCGGAGGATGTGCTATTGCATAAAAGTTTTCCATCTGAACCAGTGGACTGGTGCCTATATGACTCCGATAAGAAAGAGTCATGAAGTTGGAACTAGATCTGGGCATTTGGCAATATCCCCTCCTTTGGTGGGGAATGTTGCGAGCAAGTTATTCTCTTTCTCGAAAATCTACAAAATTTATAACCAATTGCCAAAGGGGCTTAGAGAAATGCCTCCGTCTAAGATGTCTTTTAAATTTTTATCTACTGAACTTGAAAAAGTCTACAATCCTGCTGATATTTTTTATTTTGATTATGATAATACTTTCTCATGGTTGAATAAAAGACAAGGATAATTGTTATCGGAAACAGATTTTCTTGAGATTTTCATTTCCAAGTTTTGTTTTATCATAATTGAAATGTTATGCATTATATCATCATGTTAGTTAACAATACATACAATCAATTGCTAGTCATGGTTCTCAAATTTTTGCATAATGTTTCACTCGAATTATACCTTAATTGTTCCTATTTTGATGATGTATCTATAATTCTCTACAGCCGAACTTTCTGATATTGATTTATTTTATAGTACAACTAGTGAGATATACTTATCTATATATGACAAATTGCACAATTTTAGGTGATGTGATAATTTTTTATATATATTGTACATTTTACAATTTTATTATTTGATGGAATATGTGAAGTTTAAATCCAAATGTAGATATTCTATTCTTTTCTATTCTAAAATTATTCAGAGTGTGAAGATGTCCTAGAGCATTGAGTTGACTCTGGCTGTGGTTCCTTCTGTTGTCGCGTTGTAATCACGCAGTGAAAACTTCGTTGAAGTTCTGCATTAATTGGCTCGTCTCGGATGTTGCCAATTGTTGTTGAAACAAATCAAATCACCAGCGTAGGTATTGACAGCCGACAGAATGCACACGCGTAACGCAAAGCAGAATGCAAATGCGACAACTCACTTGCATGGTAAATTGCCGTGCTTAAATACCATGCCATAGTAATATATGTCTACTTGCACACTATTGGTTAATCGGCAAGTTTCGCTTTTTTCTCATTGGTGCAACGTAAATAAAATTGAATTTAATTTACGCAATATGTCAGCAATTAATTTGTGTCGTTACAGTGTGTAAACGCCCCGGCTTCAAGTAAATGTCGTACGACGTTACAAACTCGGTTAAGGTGCTATGGATAGAATTATTGTTCTGATAAGGGGCCCTTAACAGGGCCGGTCGTGCGTTCTCCAGTGTTGAGGCCACTAGCCTATTCGAGTCTGAGAGCCCCATAGATGCCAGATCACTTGAAGTCCTAAAATCCACAGTAGTGTCTGATAGGCTTATATTTCCATTTGCATCTCCTAGGTTCATTTCCGCAATGTCCTGCACTAACCTACTTGTGTCCTCAAATTTAATATAGTTATCCATGTGTTATTAGTTCAACAATTAAAATCAACACTTAATGTTAGGCAATCGGAATGCGAAAGTAGGATCGTGTTAACTCCCAAACAAATAATCTGGAAAGAGATATACGTGAACAACAGAATGATCAAATTACCTGTTCCAGAACGTCTCCTTTCAATATTATATTATATTAGGACAAAAGCAATTAATGGAGGAATATATTTGATGAGATGTATTCCTGTTACTAGAGAAAAATGTAAAAATGTAGCAGACCAAGATATATAAAACAAGTCAAGATACGAGACACACGAAAACTGAAAATGGCGCACAATTAAAAGTCAAGTATTTAAACAAAGAATGTTCTGGAAAATAAAAATAAAAAATACTTTTCAAATAAAATTCGTTACAATCAGCCATGGTGGTTTAAATTTATCAGTCAATGTTATTTTACATATGGCGGAGGATTTAACTTCCTCCACACCGGCAAATGCCGAGTGTGAAGATGTCCTAGAGCCTTGGGTTGACTCTGGCTGTGGTTCCTTCTGTTGTTGCGTTGTAATCACGATGTGGAAAACTTCGTTGAAGTTCTGCATTAATTGGCTCGTCTCGCTGGTTGTACCGCAACAAGATGAGTCACGGATGTTGCCAATTGTTGGTGAAACAAATCCAATAACCAGCGTAGGTAATGACAGCCGACAGCACGCACACGTAACGCAAAGCAGAAGGCAAATGCGACAACTGACTTGCATGGTAAATTGCCGTGCTTAAATAGCCATGCCATAGTAATATATGTCTACTTGCACACTATTGGTTAACGGCAAGTTTCGCTTTTTTCTCATTGGTGCAACGTAAATAAAATTTAATTTAATTTACGCAATATGTCGACAATTAATTTGTGTCGTTACAACACTTTCCTCTCTGAAGAAAAAAAAGAAAAAAATTCCTCTCGGCGTGGCTAGATAAGAAATGCATGACAGAGATCGAACCAAGTTAAGCAAAAAAATGTACCATAAATGCTGGGCTTAAGTATGCTTGTTGGTTGCTTCAACAATGATATGATGCCAATTATCCATTAGGAAATGCTACACAAATTGTTAGCTTTAGTGGTCGGTCAAACCGCTTGAGGCAAATTAGAGCAGTGTAAGATTTGGAAGCCGCAGCGTGAAGATTTCGAGGTAAATCGCCTCTGAAGTTGCCAGGTTTAAGTTAAAACATAGGCAGGCTGGATCGTCGTCACAGCGTTTGTATACGACCAAAGGAGCTAGAGTGTGTGCTCGACGTTGTGGTCATGATATTTGTAGAGTGGTCTTTGTGCAATTGATGAATTTGAGATATGCATTGAAAGTGGCCTGTACCATGATATGAAGCTGATAACTACTTAGTGTTGCTACACGAAAGCGTTAGCTCCAAGTAGCTGGTCATACCAAAATAGGCAGTGTGATGTCATGTGTGAGAAATACATTATAATGTAAAAATATATACATTAAAATCAAAGGTAACTGCATAAAAATATGTACACGAACATTGCCTCAGAGATGGCATAATACCAAAGAACTGTTCAAAAATGCTACACAATTGTTAGCTAAGAACAGCTGGTTATGCCACGTGAGACAAATGCGAAAAATAACGTAAGGTTAAAAAATTTTGATACGTAATGTTAATGTTTAAAAAAAATCAATTACGCGTTATACAAAGCAGGCTATTGAGATTGTGGGCAGACGGAGCCTGAGACGTGTGTAGAAGGTTGAACGCTCTCAGGATCAGGCGGTTCGATAAACGGTTTCAACCTGTCTATGCTTACTGATGTCGGTGTAGCGCCTTGCATAATAATGAAGTATTTGGGTTGTCTGAGCAAAATCGGGTAAGGACCGCGATACTTTGGTTGTAGTGGTGCAACAGCATTGTCGTTGCGAACGAGTACTCTCTTGCAGCTGTGGAGCTGTGGGTGAACGAAGACTGGACGAGGCGTATGTCTCGGCTGCTGTTCAGACATGTTACCGAAATGAAGTCGAAGGCGGGTAGCTTCGTCTTGTGGGTCATCTTGTGCCGGTAGTAGACGTGGGAGCTGACTAGGCAGGCGTAGATCCATGCCATACAAGAGTTGTGACGCAGACGTTTTAATGGATTCACGAGTACGGGAACGCATGGCAAGCAGAACTAAAGGTAGTGCATCGACCCAGTTGCCATTAATGGACGAGGATGCTAAAGCAGCTTTGAGTTCCCTATGCATTCTCTCTACCATGCCATTAGCTTGGGGATGGTAGGCAGTCGTCTGGCGTAAGATGCATCCCATGTACCGCAAGGTGGTTTTGAAACGATCAGATGAGAAGCAAGTGCCTCTGTCCGTGATGACCTCATTGGGAACACCATAATTGGATATCCATGCAGAGATAAAACCGTTAGTTACTTCGTCTGCAGAAATGGTGCCAAGAGGTAATGCCGCAGGCCACCGTGTAAATCTATCGATCATAGTTAGAAGGTAGCTGAAACCTTGAACCTTTGTCAGATGAACTATGTCGATGTGGACGATGGCTAGGCGAGAAGTAGTTCGAAAATGTTGCAACTTAGAACGAGTGTGTCGTGTGATCTTGTTTTTCTGACAAATTGCACACTCGGAGACCCATCGTTTAACATTCTGCCTAAGTCTGTGACCCCAGAAACGATCTGTAAGAAGTCGGACAGTCGCTTGGCTTCCTGGGTGAGAAATTGAGTGAATTGAATCGAAAACTTTTCTCTGAAGGCTGGTCGGCAGAACTGGCTTGTTGGGCTGCGTACCCGTGAAGTAAACAATTGGTAAGCCTTCCCACAGACGGCATATGAACTTGGTTGGGTGACGGGCTATTGATCTTTGAATGTGAATGTCACCGCGTTGTTCCGTTCGCAGGAGGGTTGGCATTAGTGCAGGTTCACTGAGTGCCACGGAGTTGACAGTGAATGGTGACGGCGAAGGTGGTTGTAGAGAGACGTCTGGCCTGGACAGGGCATCTGCAATGAAGTTCTGTTTGCCCTTGACGTGAAAGACGTCAAATTGCCATTCGCTTAGACGAGAAAGCTGTCTTTCCACTCTGGCAGGGTACTTGGCGATAGATGAAGTTGCGTTTCGAAGTGCGCTAACTAGTGGTGCATGATCTGTGAAAACAACAAATCTGCTATTGCCAATGATGCTGATAAAATGGCGCACTGCGTCGTGGATTGCGAGAAGTTCTCGACCGAAAGTGTCGTACCTCGTTTCTACTGGTTGGAGAGTACGCGAGTAGAAACTGATAGACTTCCGGACTCCGTCGATCTCTTGTTTCAAAGTGGCTCCAATAGCGAATTCAGAAGCATCTGTCGTGAGTTGAAATGGCTTTTCAAAATCTGGATGCGTTAGCATTGTGGCATTTGCTAAAGAGTTGATGGCGTGTCGAAGTAATTCCTCGTCTACGGATGACCAAGCAATGATGGAATTCTTGCTAAGTCCTTTTCGATTCCGCAGGTACCCGCACAAAGGATAAAATAGTTGTTTTGAAAGGCCCGGAAGGAACTTGCGGTAATAGTTTAGTACTCCCAGAATTTTTTGCAACTCGCTGACAGTCCTCGGTGACTTGATATTCTTGGTTGAAGCCGCCTTTGACTGCAAAGGTAGAATACATTGTGGCGTGATACGATGTCCTAAGAAGTCCACGGATGTAGTTGCAATCTGCGTCTTGTCACCGTTGATCTTGAGTCCGTGGTTGGATAAGCGTGACAGGACATTTCGTAGATGCTTCGCATGAGATTCTAAATCTGGACTGAATACCATTATGTCACCAAAATATGACATACAATAAGCAGAGTCGTCGCGAAGTATGTTGTCCATGAATCTTTGAAAAGTCTTTGTAACACACTTAAGTACAAAAGGCCAAATGGAGTGATGACTGCAGTCTTTTCAATATCTTCTTGTGATAGCGGTGTGTGATGGTAAGCTTGCCTGAGGTCAATCACTGAGAAGAAATAGCTGCCGTTGAGTTGTTCATTTAAGGTGTTAATATTTGGATGTGCATCAGATTTTGTCACTGAATTTAGCTTACGGTTATCTCCGCAAGCTCTGTACGATCCGTTTGATTTGGATACTAAGTGCAGTGTTGACGCCCATGAACTTTTCGATGATTCCCTCTTCCAAAAGCCTTGAGAATTCTTCTTGGGCAGCTTTCAGCTTAGCAGGAGCCAGTGGTCGCTTCTTGAGTGACGATATGATGCATCGTGTTGGAGACTCGTAGCTCTGACTTGTTAAGATCGAAAAGCGATTTGTATTTTCGAAGAGCTGCTGATATCTCTACTGAATGATGCACTGGGGTTGGCTGAATGACCTGTAACTCCAAACGCTCGGAGGTAAGTGTCCAAACACTTTGCTCAAGTCCGATTGAGGGGTCGATGATATTTTAATTGGCAAAATCATCAATGAGCCGAAATTTCAGAAGGAAATCAAGGCCTATTATATTATGTGAAACTTTGGCAATGATGAAGTTGTGAGAAAATTCACGTCGTAGACCTATGTTGAGTGTGCGGTACCGATAGCCATTATTACATATAGGTTCACCTGTAGCTTTTGCGAGAAAAACACCTAGTGACATCTCGGCCGTTGAATCACCCTTGAGAACTGAGACTGCTGCACCTGTTTCTACGATGAATTTTATCGCCGGTTCTAAAATCAAGAAGGTGCAGAAGTTCGTTGGGCTGTTTGGTCGGGTCATGCAAACAAGTAGGCTGGTGATTGCGACCGGCGTTGTCCGTTTGGCTCTCTATGTGGAAAATTCAGCGTGGACGAAAAGAGTCGACAGGAATGTTGGATTGTAATTGGTTTCTTCCCTGTGGCGTCGTTGATGCCGTTGATGCGCAGAAAGTACGGTCTTCAACTTTCTGCACCAGGCGTTTCCCGATTCAAATGCAGAACTGCGCCTGTGTTCGTTTGTCTTTCCCGTCAAATGTGGAAATCGACACTCATTCGGAAATACTTCGGAACTACAGAGACAGACGTGGCATGAATAAAAATATCTGGTGATTATAGCACCAGTTCTTTGGGGCATATCTGTTAAAGGATTGCGGGGATCTCGATCGCCGCCTACCATTAGAATTAGTTTTAGATATGAATTTAGGTCAAGCATTCACTTGATTTAACACGGATTTTGTTATGGCTAATCCTTCTAGAACTTTAGCCATGTTCGATACTGTCCTCTCTAAAGAAGAGAGCCTATCATTTTGCGGGAGTGAACAAATAGATGACGGATTCCTTTTGGGTTCCAAAACCCTATATTCTAACTTACATCTCTCAGATAAGTCATCTATAGAGAGAGTGTTGGGAAGCTGTCTGGCGAATAGTTTTAATGATTGTGGAAGATTGTTAATAAAAACAACCTTAGCCTCATGGTCAGAAATATTGGTTTTATACCAACGTTTCCGTAATTCCCTTAAAATCTCGATGGGGCCAAGGTTTGGCATGTCTAACTGTGCGTATTTATTTATTATTTGCTCGGTTTCTGTGGGCCCCAGCAAGGATTCTACTTCATTTTGTAGGCCCAAAATGGGATTAGGTAGCTTCCTAATGGCCTCAAGCTTAGGATAAATCCGTCGCTGCAATTCAGAAGGTAGTTTAGCAAAAACCTTTGACAGTTTTTGATGACTGTCATAATCTGGAAACGGTGAGAAAGCAGAGTCTACGCGCATAAAATATAGTTAACTATCTCTATCCCAAACAGGGACATCAATATCTAAAATTGGACTTGACATTCTAACAATCTTACGGGATCTTAAAAGCATAAATTTTCAAGCAAGACAAAAATGTATAAATATACTTTACACGAAACGCTTACCCACTAACAGCTTCCACAGTTGAAAGATAATCTTCCGCAAATGAATGAGCGCAGAACCCAGATGAATGAATTCCTTCACAAATCACGACACAGTAACAGCTTCCAAAATTGAAATCTTCCGCAGTTGAATCTGTCGAGTACGTACGGTGCAGTTTGTACGTAGGGAAATTGGATAGAGCATATACCCCAAAATTTCCAAGACAATGATTTTAGAGAATACGTATATACCCACGGCTTTAAGAGAGAACATATATACTCAATAAAATTTCCAGAAGACCACGACTTTAAGAGAACACAAAAATTTCCAGAAGACCATGACCAGAGTAAAGAAAACGTATACGCAAATGTTAATCCATTTTTATCCCAAATAAATGAAAAAGATATTCAATTTTATTTATACCAAAAAAACAGTACAGTACTGAGTATCCTGGCGCGGTCGCCAATTTTGTAAACGCCCCAGCTTCAAGTAAATGCCGTACGACGTTACAAACTCGGTTAGAGTGCCAAAAAATAAGAGTTGTGTACTGGAAAATAAATGAATAAATTCTTTTTAAATAAAATTCGTTTCAATCAGCCAAGGTGGTTTAAATTTCTTAGTTATTGTCACATAAATTTTGGCGGAGGAAATATCTTCCTCCACAAGGACAGATAATTTAGTACAGAGAATCCTAGGCATAAATTTGTTCTATATGGAAGGTAAAAATATCTTATCCGAATCCTATAGGCATATTAAGACTGAATCTGACTTGGTATCTATGGGGCTCATATCAGCTAATAAAACTGGAGCCTCTACACCGTAAAAGCTTTTGAGTATTAGCAGAGTGTTGTTGTCCAGGATTCCTTCTGGACAATGTATTTTTGTGTCTTAATCTTGGACTGGTGATCATTCAAACAGATGCACGTAAACAATGTGGATTGACGAATCTGAAAGTATTAATTGTGATTCGCGCAACAACAAAAATTGGCGTGAATGAAGTTAAGCTGAATTAGTGACACAGAGTGGTAAAATGAAGTACGACAGCCAACTTAGATGGTGCTGCAGAGAAGGCGACAGCAATCACAGGTAGCGAGCAGAGCAGAATGTGTTGCATGGTAATTGCATGCGCGTATATAGATTCGAAGTCGCAATAAATGTTTCAACGGTAAGCGCGCGTTCTCATTTATCCGGCATATAAAATTTTTAATTAATCTTTCCCAAAATGTCAGAGAATTAATTTGAGCCGTTACACCAAATTACTCTCGAAAATAAAGAAAAAGAAAAAAAATCCTCCTGGCGAGGCTTGATTATTACTGTATGGCAAAGTTTGAACCCAGTCAGGAAGCTATTTTTTCTTCTGTTCGTAGGTTAAACAAAAATATATCGTAATATGCTGGGATGTTGCATACTCGTTAATTGCTTTAACAATGATATGATACCAAATAACAACTAGTTATTTTTACACAATTATTAGCTGCAGTAGCAGCTCACCGCGTGAAGCAAAATAGAGCAGTGCTAAAAAACTTTGAGAGCAGCAGCGTAAATTGCAAAGTAGAATACTACTGAAGATGCCAGTTTAAAATTTGATTCCTGGAGATAATGGATCACTATCAATGAAAGAATCCGATACGTCTCAAGGAGTTAGTTTGTTCTTGATGTTGTGGTCCATGATATTCATTATGGAAATACGTAACTGATGAAGTTGCGATAAGCATGATAATTACTATGATATGAAACCAGTGATAACTTATTATTGCTACACAAAGCCTTGGCTCTAAGCAGATGGTCATATGAAAATAGTCAAGTGTGGGCTCAGGTGTGAGGCGTACGGTACAACGTTATGGTGTATAAATAATACTGCATGAAAATCAATTTTTAATAATAAATTAAGTGTAGTCGAATCTTGCCGCAGAAATGGCATAATGCCAAAGAACGGTTCATATACGCCGCACAATTGTTACCTAAGAATAGGTGCTTATACCACGTGAGACAAGAATATGAAAAAAATCATATTGGACCATATGAGGTGATCACATCACGTGAAGAAGAGCGTATATGTTGTGCAAATGAAATTAACATGTGATACGTATAATAATAAACAATTAACGGTAAAAAGTCTATCAGTTACACGTAAGGAAAAGTAATTTATTCCTTGGTTGAGATTGTAGACATGTAGAGCCAGCAACACATGTAGTAGGTAGTACATCGCAAGAATCATGTGGTTCGATAAAAGGTTTCAGCCTTTCTATGCTTACCGAAGAAAGTGTCGAAACTAGCATGATAATGAAATAATTCGGGTGTCCGAACAAATTCGGGTAAGTACCACGATACTTAGTTTGCAGTGATGCAACAGCAGTGTCGATACGAACGTTTACTTATTTCAGCTATGGAGCTGCGGATGAACGTAGACCTGCCCAGAAGAATAACTCGGCTGCTAGGCTGTCATGTTTCTGAAATGAAGTCAAAGTTGTGAAGCTTTAACTTCAGGGTCATCATGTGCAGGTAATAAACTTGGGAACTGACTAGGCTGACGCAAGTCCATGCCCTACAAGAGTTATGGCGCCGACGTTCTAATAGATTCGCGTATACGGAAACGCATTTAAAGGATCATTAAATGTAATTTATCGATCCAGTTGCCATAAATGGGCAAGGATGCTAAAGCTGCTCTTATTTCCCTTTGTATTCTCTCTACCAGATTCTTAGACTTGGGATGGTAGGCAGTAGTCTAGAGTAAAGTGCATCCCATGAACTGCAAGATTATTCTGAAACGATCGGATCAGATGCATGTAACTCCATCAGTAATAACTTCGTTGGAAATACAAAAGTGTGCCATCGATGCAGAGATAAAACTATTAGAGACTTCATCTGTGAAAATGGTGTCAAGAGGAAACGTCGCAGGCCAGCGAATGAATCGATTAATCATAGATAAAAGATTACTAAAAGCTTGAACCTGATTTGGATGAAATATATCGATGTAAATGTTGGCTAAGTGTTACGTTGTTAGGAAATGTTCCAACATAGAATGAGTGTGCTGGGTGATTTTATTCTTTAGGAATATAGGGCACTCTGCAACCCAGAAATGATCTGTCATAAGTTTGACAGAGTCGTCATACGAGCTTGGTGGAGTGCCGAGATACTGATCTTTGGATTTGAGTGCTACTTCGTTGGTCCTTTCATTGGAAGGATGATGTTAATGTAGACTCATTGAGAATCACGAGGTTGACTGAGAATAAAAGGTGATGTTGGTTGTAGCGAGACATCTGGCCTTCAAAGTATGTTTGCAATAATATCTCGTTATTATTCTACATAGAAAATGTCAAATTGCCATTCACTCAGAAATGAAAACTATCATTCTACTCTTGTAGTTTACTTTAAAACAGTTTAAGTCGCATTTAGAAATACAATATTTTATGGTGCATGATCTTTGAAAAAATAAATCTACTGCAGCTTATGATGCTAATGAAGTTGTGCACTGCTTCATGGATGGTGATCAGTTCATAACAGATAATATCGTATCTAATATTTACCAGTTGTAGAGTTTACGATTAATATCTAATGCACTTCAGAATTCTGGTGATCTCTTGTTCCAAGATGGGTCCAATTGCAAACTCAGAAACACCTGCTGTAGGTAGAAAGGGTTGTTGGAAGACTGGATGTGTTAGCATATTATTATTTTATAACAATTTGATGGCATGACGAAACAATTTCTCCTCATCAGACGACCAAGAAATAGTAAAGTTTCTGCTTTATGTTTATTGATTTCGCATATGGCTACATAACGGGTACAGCTATTTTGATAGACCGGGAAGTAACATGCGATTTTAGTAAAGAACTCTTAATATTTTTTGTAAGTTCTTCATAGCCTTTGGTGATGCCATTTTCTTGATTGTCTTGGATTTAGACTGTAAAGGCTGTATATCTTGTGGTGAAATACGATATCCTTCGAAATCAACGTTGTGGTTTCAATTTGTGTTGTGTCACAATCGATCTTCAGTCTGCGATCTGCTAAGCGTGATAGGATACTTCTAAGATGCTCCGCATGAGATTCTATGTCTGGAAAAAAATCATTGTCTTAAAGATATGACAAACTGTAATCGGAGTCATTGCAAAGAATGCTTTCCAAGAAACTCCAAAATGTCTGAGTGGCACATTTGAGACCAAACGTAATGTAAACATATTCAAAAATTCAAAAGGATTGATGGCTTTAGTTTTTTATATCTTCTGGCGCAAACGGAGAGTGGTGGTAGGCTTGTATGAGTTCAATCACTGAAAATTAACTAATACCACTGAGTTTTTAGAACTATTTGTTTATATTTGGAATTAAAAATGCATCCGATTTTGACAAATAATTGAGCTGGCGATAATCCTGCATAGGCTCTGTATAATCCATTCGATTTTTGACTAAGTGTAAAAACCCTTCTTGGGCAGCATTGAGTTTAGCAGAGAGTAGTGGTCGCTTCCTAAGGGAGATATGTTGAACCGTTGTGATGATATGATACACCGTGATGAAGACAAGTTGCTCTAACTTGCTGAGATCAAACAAGCACTTGTATTCTCGAAGAGCTGCTGATACATCTGTTAAAGGATTCACTGGAGATGGCTGTATGGCATGTAACTCCACACTTTCGGAGGCAAGGGTCTAGAAACTTTGCTCATATCCGGTGAAGGAGTCAATATTCTATTGATTAGCAAGATCAACAATAAGCCGATATTTTAACGGAAAATCTAGGCCTATTATGTTGTGCAAGATCTTTGCTACGATGAAGCTGAGAAAATTTACGTATTAAGCCTATTTTAAGAGAGCGATGCCGGCAACTATAAGTGCGAATGATCTTCCCCAAAGCTGTTTCGAGTAGAACACATAAAGACACCTCGGTTATGGAGTCACCCTTGACAACAGAAACTGCTGTACTTGAGTCTACGCTGCATTCTTCTCCGGTTTTAAAATCTAGAAAATGCAGAATTCACAGGTTTGATTAGATGGGTTATATAAGCAAAGAGGATGGCCATTGCACCTTCCATTTTCAGTTAAGTCTACTCGGACGAAGAGAATCAACATAAACTGCAGCAATAGACATTTGAAAGTTGATTATTCCTTTTGAGCGTCAAGAATATACACTGTTCCTTTATTGCTGCTTGTGGTCAGCCGATAAGCGAAACCGGAAACTGTCTTGTAAACTCACCAAATAGTGCAGGGAAATTCGACAAGTATATAAATACTTTGTGATTATAGCACCTATTCATTGGAGGATATCGACTGAAAGATCAAGGGGATCTCGATTTTTGTTTGTACAGATTCTTCTGATTTGATAGGAGATTATTTGTGCTGCGTCTGTGATGTATATTTCAAAAAAATTAGTCAAATCTAAAGATTCTAGCCCAATGTCATCAGATGTAAAACTGGCGGATGGACACTGATCATATACGTTTAAGGGTATTCATGTTTTGAAGTAGATTACAGAAAATAAAATGAGTAAAATATAAAACGCACTAAAAGACTTAGATTTTAAATATTTTAATTAAAAATATACGTACCGCTTAAATTTTAATGCTAATAAAAAAGTGCTTACGAAACTATCTGCCTCCACTGATTGAATAAACAATTTCCATCCAACTGCCGCTGGTAAATTCGTCAACTGTACTAACTATAAACCAACCCAATTTGAACATATAATATGGTACAAAAGCAGTCGCAGTTAAATAAGCTCTTAGTCGTGACAAAAATTCAAACCAATTGAATCCCATAATTTGTTGATTTAAATGTTTCTTGAAGGAGTTTCCGTGTTTCGCACCTGGATTAATTGAAATTACCTGATCTGCGTTTTGACTAACGCAGCTTTCATTGTTCCAGTAATTTTCTTTTAGAAAGATATTTCGGCCCATCTTACCGTAGGCCTTCATCAGTTGCATCTCACGAAACAAATGAAGCAAGTGTTTTATTTCCTCTAGTCATAATATTTATATACCTCAGACTGACCTTTCATTAGATATTCGCGTGTCACATATTTGTGTGTGTGTACATTTTCATAACCGTTGTTTTCATCTAACTAATTTCGACCAGAGTGGCTGAATAATAATTTATCAATTGCATGCAATAACTATTCGTTTTTAACACACTCAGTGTAAATGACGTAACTGAGATGGGGGAGACCCATAATTCAGAAACACTCGTCATAAAAACATGCCATGAGTGATTAAACCAGAAGTCCGAAAGACTATTGCACATGTTAAATTACAATTCAAACCACTAGTTTGTACTCAAGATAGATAAGTTAATAACAGTTATTGGCGCACGCCACGCATGTGCATGTGTATGTGTATGCATACTTTATTTTGATACACATGTACGTACATCTAAATGAAACTGCAGTCAATAGACATTAATTTACCCTTTGCACGCTTCAGACAAATTATTACTTATAACTATTGTATTATTAGAATATTTTCAATGGGTAGGGTGGGGATGTAAAACAGAAAATTAAGGTTGAAATCACTATTTGTTTTAAAATCAAATGAATTGTTAGAGATGAAATTAATTGTTTATTCATTTGTTGAATAAAAGTCCACTAATTAGTCAATCTTAATCTGATGTTCTTAATCTTTTACTGGAGCTAGCTTCAGTTACCAATTCGTGCAATCGCCTTTTTCTTCCACTAGCTAGTGCAGTATTCCAAATCGGACCTAAGGATTTTTCAACAGCTGTTTCATTCATAATATTATCTCTAGATTTAATTTCTATAGATTCCCTAATCAATCTCGTCATCCTATTACGACTACATATTGCTATGCGTTTGCATTCCTCCCAGTCGATAGTATGCCCAGTCTCCACTACATGACGAGCAAGATCAGATTTAGCAATATGTCCATATTTACACGCAGTTTTATGTTCACCTCTTCTTACTTTGATTGGACGTATGGTTTCACCAACATACTTGAGACTGCAATCATTGCATGGGATCTCATACACTCCTGAAGTGTCTAAGGGTTTCAACTTTTCTTTTTGGTTAGGGAGTATAGTGCCTAGTGTAAGGGGCTGTTTTAAAACGGTCCTTATATTGTATTTTAAAGCTATTGATTTACCTTTTCCTACTTAATATAGAGTCCGGTAATACATGACCTTCCGCTCTTCCTTATCCTTATCCGCTTTTGTGTATCTCAAACTAGTATTAAATTTCTTCACCATGTCCCTCATTGTTGTATCTATTAAATGAGAGGGTAACCATTAGTCTTAAATATATCGCGTAGTCTGTCTAATTCTAACTTCCTATGCTTTATATCTGTTAACTTGAGACTTCTTTCATACGAAACGGGTGATTGGACTTGAAATTAAGAAGGATTCCTGAATAAGTATCCTTCCTATAAATATCTCTTCCCAATTTCAGACCATTTCTAATTAATTTGACATCTAAAAATGGTAATTCACCCGGACGATTCCCTTCTAAGGTAAATTGTAGTTCGCTCATTCGATTAGCTAAATTTAAGAAATTTACCAATTTATTGTCACCATGGTTCCAGATCAGTAATATATCATCCAAGAAACGTAGGTACAGTTTTGGTTTCTAATGGAGTCTTATCCAACAGATTATTTTCCAAATAATGCATAAAGATATTGGCTATTGGGACCGATAAAGGTTGTCCCATTGGGACGCCTCTACTTTAGTTTATAAAATGCCTTAAGCGGAATTTAAAACAAGTGGAGGACATACAAATACGACATCATTCCCATGACGTGTCCTAACGTCATTTTGCTTCCTTTCTAATATTAGTGGGTGATCAACTAGGAAACGTTTAAAAACAATCCAGAGCCTCAGGTACCGGTATATTTGTGTATACATAGATACTACATCTAAGCTTATTAATTCTTATCCTTTTCATCTAGTACATATTTATCAATAATTTCAACCAAATGATATGAGTTAGCGAAGGTATGTTCTAAGAAATAGGAATATTTTCTTTATTCTATGGCACAAAAACTTTGAAATTTTATATGTTGGGAGTATTGGACATTCACTATAATTCTTAAAGGATTACCCGGCTTATGCACTTTAACTAAACCATAAACTCTGGGTGCAACCGTATCTCTTTGAATGAGAGTGGAACACATGCGTCGAATCCAATTCTTCATTAGCAATCATTTTATTGATTAATACTCTTATTTTGCTCTTGTAACTTATCAGTAGGGTCTGTTATTTTATTGTATACTTCAGCATTACTTAACTGTTCTATCATTTCTATTGTTATAATCAGATTGATTCATCAGAACTGTAGCTCCCTCCTTTATCCGCCTTAAGGACATATAACATTATTTGATACTAAATCTTTTCTGAGACGTTTAATTTCATAATTAGGCTTAACTTTATCCTCTTTGTGTGTTAAAACCAATGAGGCAACGTCTAATTCAAATTTCACCTTATCATTATCCGAAAGAAGCTTTTGCCGTTTTGACAGCCTCAGTAATTAATTCGTTTCTAACTGGATCTTTCATTAGGAATAGCTATGTTTAAACCACGGTTAAGTAGTTCAACTTGATCCTTCTTTAAGATTTAATGTTGATAGATTTACTATTCTATTAGTCCCGATTAAATTATCATTTTCTTGGGGTCTATAAATTCCCAAGTCAGCTAATTTTTTATTATGTCTAATTCTTACTTTTTTAATTTCTCTATTACGGGCTTTATCACTGAAATCCTCAATGCATTTAAAATCATCTTGCGCAAAGAGAAGTTAACATCGATCTTAGTTTAGTTTTTTCCTTACTATATAATCTTATATGTTTAACTAAATCACGAATCAAAAGTTTTTATAATATTATACAAACCATGTTTAAGGGACATGCCATAAGCATTTAACTAAAAGTAAGAAGAGGTGAACATAAAACTGCGTGTAAATATGGACATATTAAGTTAAATCTGGATCTTGTCGTCATGGTAGTGGAGACTGGGCATACTATCGACTGGGAGGAATGCAAACGCATAGCAATATGTAGTCGTAATAGATGACGAGATTGATTGGGGAATCTATAGAAATTAAATCTAGAGATAATATTATGAATGAAACAGCTGTTGAAAAATCCTTAGGTCCGATTTGGAATACTGCACTAGCTAGTGGAAGAAAAAGGCATTGACGGTAACTGAAGCTAGCTCCAGTAAAAGATTAAGAAAACATCAGATTAAGATTGACTAATTAGTGGGCTTTTTATTCAACAAATGAATAAACAATTATTATGAATATAGTCTTCAAAATTTCATCTCTAACTGTTCATTTGATTTTAAAACAAATAGTGATTTCAACCTTAATTTTCTGTTTTACACCCCCAATTTACCCATTGGAAATATTATAATAATACAATAGTTATAAGTAATAATTTGTCTGACGCGTGCAAAGGGTAAATTAATGTCTATTGACTGCAGTTTCATTTGTAGATGTACGTACATGTGTATCAAAATAAAATAATTTAACCAAGTTTTTTAGTTATGCATACACATACACATGGACATGCGTGGCGTGCGCCAATAACTGTTATTAACTTCTCTATCTTGAGTACAACCTAGTGGTTTGAATTGTAATTTAACATGTGCAATAGTCTTTTCGGACTTCTGGTTTAATCACTCATGGCATGTTTTTATGAACGAGTGTTTTCTGAATTATGGGTCTCCCCCATCTCAGTTACGTCATTTACACTGAGTGTGTTAAAAACGAATAGTTATTGCATGCAATTGATAAATTATTATTCAGCCACTCTGGTCGAAATTAGTTAGATGAAAACAACGGTTATGAAAATGTACACACACACAAATATGTGACACGCGAATATCTAATGAAAGGTCAGTCTGAGGTATATAAATATTATGACTAGAGGAAATAAAACACTTGCTTCATTTGTTTCGTGAGATGCAACTGATGAAGGCCTACGGTAAGATGGGCCGAAATATCTTTCTAAAAGAAAATTACTGGAACAATGAAAGCTGCGTTAGTCAAAACGCAGATCAGGTAATTTGTTGATTTAGTTTGGATATCTTCAACACTTGCGACACAAAGACGGGAAATATCTAGCAATAAAATACTGTTGATTAGCGTATTAGATTTACGCTACACCAATAATTCCCATCAAAACAATTTTAAGGTACCACACGAAAACAGAATGGTGAAAACAAATTGCTCAAGGAAATTTTAATATAAAACATTAATTTCACTGCATTCCGACCCTGGGCACTGTTGCCAGTGTAACACCCCGGATAGAGAGCCGTGTAGCGTTACTAAAAAGACAAAACAAATATCCGGAGGAAGCAGTGGTTAATAATAGGCCTTTGGAGGCATTCACCTGCAAATGCCGTGAAAGATTGTCAGTATTAGCAGAGTACTGATATCCAGAAGTCCTTCTAGCTACTGGCACTTCATGTCCTGTTCCTGAGCTGGTGACACTATGAGTAGATGCACGTGAGCAAGTAGAATTAACAAAGCAGGATGTGCCAATTTCGTTTCGAAGGATAAGACTAGTCACCTATATTCACCGGCTAGTTCCGTGATGAATTTGTATATGAAAACAAAGAATTTCTCCTAGACAATTGGTATTTGTGTCTTGTTCGTGGGTTAGTGATCATCTGGTAGTTTCATCTAAATCAGTATATTAGACGAAGTAGGATGTGTCAATTGTTGTTCAAGTGCCTTGATGAAGCTTGTTGAGGTTCCACAGCAATATCAATATGTCTGGAAAATTCAGATATCCACTTATTCAAATAATACATTACTCTTGACTGTATGCTAAGCAACAAGAATATTGGCCCTCAATTTATTTCGGAGAAATTTTGTAACTAAATTTAAAATAAATATGAAATTTAATGGAATGACAATGAATGAATAAGAGAGTACGATTCGTAAAGCGATTATGTGTGACCTGAATTCATGACATAAGCGCAATACATTTCCAACTTAGCCCTTTTTGATCGGTTTCGAGATTGCTTTCGTCTTTCTGCTGCACTGACTATATACACCTGCTGCCTTAATTGCGTTTATCTACGCCGTGTTCATCACTCAGTTAGCCGTTAATCACGTAAATCTTCTTGTTGCTGCGTATACAGGTATATGTACACAAATAGTATATCAATTGAATTTCTAAGTATGACAGCCATCTTGGTACTGCTATATACTATCAGGAAGACTCATCAAAGCATTCGTACAGAAATTAACTCACCCTTTTTGTCTAATCTACTTATATACGTGAATTCAACCAAAGGATCACTAACCCACGAACATGACGTATATAGGAAGTGTTTAGGAGGACTTCTGGACATCCGACTCTGCTTTTGTAGTCTAGTTTATCACGATATTACCCTGTGTGTTATTTCCTGGTCCTATTGAGTGCCACCAGCAGTATTGCCTACACTGTTGGTTTCTTAGTAATGTTGCATGGCAATCAGGTCTAAGCGAACAGATTGTATGGGTTCAAATTTATTTGCGTACACATTGAGAATTAATTGAAAATACTGTAACGCTCTGGATAGACTGCCGTGCAATCTTACTAAGAAGTAATCATGGTAAGTAGTACTGTTGATAACCATTGATAGGTCCCGAGAAAAATACATCTCTAATGATGTGATAAACTAGAGTAGCAGAGCGGAAGCGGGTGTTCAGAAATCCCTATAAACATTTACTATGTGTGTCCTGTTTGTGGGTTAATGATCATATAGTAGTTACACATAAACCGGTAGGATGTGTCAATTGTTGTGCGAGGGCACTGATGAATCTTGCTGTTGGTTTGTAGCAATACCAAGATGACTGACAAACACAGAAACCCGCTTAATCAATTAATAGATGAAGTCTGTCGGGATTCGGAACAATAAGAAAATTCGCCTGACTGACGGCTAAATGCTTTAGTGCCACAGCGTCGGTAAAAGAACATGTAAAACAGCAGCCGTATATAATAAACATTGCAGAAAAGCCACAGTAGTTACAGGTAACTATCAAGACAGGTGTTTTGCATAGGAAGTGCATTTGTGCTTATATCATAAATTCAGGCCATACGCAATTTATTTATGGATTTCGTGCTCTCGTTGGTCCTGTCTCAATCAATTTATTTGCGTATTTTATTTTGAAAGAATTTACAAGTTTTCGGTAAAATAATTTGAACTGTTACATGTGATGTAACTGGTGAAATTACATTGTCAATATCTGGCAAATTAGTTTAACTAAAATACGCAATTTAATTGACAGACACTGTACCAATGAGAAAGCACACAATTTGCAAATTCGCTTTTGAATCTCTCTAATGAGAGTCCCAAAATGCCACTCTCGTTTCAATCTTGGTGTGTGAAATAATCTGGTCCATGCTGATCAGTATACGAGGTGGAGTTTAGTGTATTAGTCTATTCCTCTATGTATAGCAGGCTCCAAACTACGATTTCTCCAACCATCTTGGTCCTCAAATGTAAAATTAATTTTCATGCTAAGTACAAGTTTATTCATTTTACTTATTAGAAGCAATAGGACTATCTACGTTTTACGCAACAATGCACACCAACCGTTTAACACAGTGAGATTTGACACGAGAAACCGTATAATTAAATTACCTGTTCCTAACCGATCCAAATATGGTCAAATGAGAACATAAACTCGTTATTCTAAAAGTATATAGTGCAGAAGAAAACAATTATAAATCTTGCAAAGGTTACAAGATGGAGACGATACTCTAACAAAGATGCTCACGCAAGTCAGGCTCAATATACAGAAAACAGACACAATGCACAATTGAACAATATAAATATCCGAACGGATTTAAGCAAGAGAAGCTATCCAATTTAAACGAATATTTAATTCTTTTAATAATATTCGTTTCAATTTATCAATATTTTGTAACTTAATTTTTGTCGGAGGAAATATCTCCCTTCACAAATCCGTAAACCAATCACGTGAGACTTAAAACTATTTACGAATAAGAAGTAGATGAACAAGAAAAGCTTTATTTGATTATATATAATCTCCTACTCCGAGAGCCAGTTGCAAGTAAGCTCAACTTTGAATTAGATGGTGAAAGCATGTCTATTCTTTGTTTGAGGGAGTATGGCGTTACTGTAGATTACATATAGATTTAAATGTAAAATAAAACAGCATGGACCATAATGACTAGAAAAATATTAACTATGTCTTGTTAGCGTGGTTGTTTCTCGGTAGTTGTTTGAACAATAAATATGTAACATTGAGAAAGTTTGACTAAGTAGAAGCACATTTACCTATTGACTAGAATACGGTAACTGCATCCCGATTCATAATAACGGTGTAGGAATTAATCTTCCTTTGTGGAGACTGCTTCAATGTGTTTGAGAATAATATTAAGATACCGTATAATTTTTTGCCGTCGATGAACTCTCAGTTTGTAATAGTAAGTTCAGAAGCTTTGTTGCCAATAATAATTATATAAGCGCAATAATTTTCACAAGCAGCGCATATTGACTTGCTTGTTACATTCGATTACCCTTGCCTTTCTGCCGAACTGATTATCTACTCCTGCTCTTTTATTTACGTTTTCACCAATGCTGTTTCACCACCTCAGCTAGCTGTCATTCACACCAATCTCTTGTTGCTGCGTATCCAGGCAAACCGTAAACGCTTTATTTATTGATCTGATTTATACGTTTGACGACATTCTTTGTTTTTGGAGATCATTAGCAAGAATCAACAAGGGATTTAAAGAGCAATTGCCACATCATCCGTCATCTGATCTACTGGTTTACGTCCATCTATCCAGAAGATCAGTAACTCACGAACAGGACACAAATAGAAAAGCTCTAGTAGGATTTCTGGACCACCACCTCTGCTCCGATACTCTAATTCATCACGACATTAGCCGGTGAATGTCTCCATAGCTCTCTTTAAGGTCAGGAAAAATACTGTTTACCCTGTAAAATTATTCGTAATTTTGCACAACGCTCTAGCTGAAATGTTAAAATTAGCGACCGCGCCAGGAAAGCACTGCAAACATTTTGATTTTGCTTATTTCATTTTTATTTGTAATTCATAATCATGCGTAACGGGTCAAATTATATCGCCTATATCTTGTAAATCAATTCAAATAAAAAACGCAATTGAATTTACTGAAATTTGACCAATGAGAAAGCGCGAAATTTATAAACTAATCACGTGCGATCCGTAGTTACAATTAAGTGCAATGGATTTCTCACGCAACACATTCTAACCTGCTCGCTACCTGCATTTTCTTTCGCTACTTATATTATTACTTACTGGTAAATATTTCAAGAAGTGGCAGACAAAGTTTGACGTTTCGAAATTAGTCATAATTTTCGCATGAAAAGCCTTTCAGGAATGACAGGAGAGCTTTTCAGGCCCACATTGTACTTTGTATGAAATTAAAAAGAGATTAAATAATGTTTTTAGTAAATTCGTAATGGTTGGTAAGTTAACTATTGGATGTAAATCCGTGATTATCGAAGGTGTTTATTTCGTAATGATTAATATACATATATAACCACATACTGTGAGGCACGGTAGGATTGGAGATTTTTCTAAAAATACTTGATTGCATTGCTAACAAAATCCAAAGACATTTAACATTTGAAGCAATTATTTTTGCTGTCAATCATTTCCTCTGAAGCGTGCAGGGTCGTTCGTCGGCGCAGGTTTATGCTTGTTCAAACTTACGTTCAAAGTGTTCCAGATTCTGTTGGCTACATTATCAGCTTCAGACAAATCATTTATCAGATATATAGAACTGTTTGGGTCACACCCAGAAGCAGAATTTCAAACCAACATTGGTGACCAAATAGTGATAGAACGAGTATAGCACCTGTGGTGCACTTTCGCTTTCGAAACAGTCAACAACCACCTGTTTAACAGAATTTGGCTAAGCTCGTTGAGCTGAAGTTCCCTTATCCCGTTTGCACTATATACGTTGATAGTTCTGTGGCAAAATGACTTAATTGAAGTCAGAGTTAGCACAACTAGATAAACGCTAATAGAAAGATTAGTGCTTACAGTCTACAGATTCTTCACCAGCACACTTCACAAAACTTGTCGCTGAGATCTTCAGCAATCAATTAGATGACCGAAACATGGTCAAGATCTGAGGCTATATAAATCAGCTTTCGATAAAAATAATTATCATTATCAGCAGTGGTTAGAAATTTATACGTACATGTCAAAAAACCCAGGACAATGTTACCTATTAGGCTCTAGATGCAACCCTTGATGTAATAAAGTATACAGAACAACAGGATGGGAAACCCTCGCGTGGAGCAGGAAAGCTTGACAACGATTTACAAAGGAGCGCACCCAATAATACTTTGTGAAGTACACAAATCAATACTGGTTTCTTAGCGTCAGCATTGTCAATACTGATATTTAATCATTATTTTATTCAAAGTTGCAAGTTTGATATAAACAACAATCCTATTTCAAGTGCATTTTTATTATAAACCAAGCATAGTATTTATTCATCCAATAGACAGGGTTTGTTCTTATCAGTAATTCTTCACAATCTGACCAGCATTTTCCGAGTACAGGGCCTAAATCTGGGAACATCTACTCCGAAGTCTGTAACTCTAAACAAAAAGCCATCCTGTCGCACAATATACACAATTTTCAGTCATAATAACCTTCATGTGAATCCTATATGCATCCCTTTAGACCTAACATTCCAAATAACAAACTAAAACCTGTAATTATAGAGAAGACGACACGCTACACGGAGAAGTTATGCGGAATTTGAGATTAAATAATCAAACAATCTTTGAATGCGCGGATGGTGTTAACAACTATTTTAATGAAGATTGCAAGGTTGATAAAAACACCGGTCCCATTATATATATATATATATGTATGTATATATATATATATCAAGAGACTGGTATTTATATTACACTCGCAACCTCGGTTTATATAAACATGAAAAAATATATGTGCAGTAAAAAGTAATATAGTACCGATTAAAAAATATAGTAAGACCCTTCATGTACTAAGAGCCAAGAGATAGACCATCCTTTGACTTAAGCTATACATGAAAACCAGAAAACACAGCTGTTCGTCCCCATTGTATTTTTCGGCTTTAATAAATTTGTAGTATTGTCACCAGGTGCTCTCTCACATTCCCTTGGAGTTGGTGTCTTCGAGAATGATAGTTTAAAACATTCACCAATGGAATACAGAGTTATTGGACGTAAAAAAACAATTTTAAGGCTATATGTCAGTAACGTCCCTTAATAGACTGCATTGATTATGGCCCTTTCGTAGTGGGGATCCAGACTTCAAGCTCTATACTAGAGGATTTCGTTCTTCATCTTAAATTACTTCTATTTAAATAACTAAATGGTGCAGCGTATTGTTTGGCAATCAAATATTCACCGTAGCACAGAACCAAAAAAGTAAAACAGACAAATGCTTTAATAAAATTTATTTAAAAAATCAATATTGCCAAGCTTTCATTAAACCATTTTTTCATCCTTTCCAACCACAGAGACGTCTTGCATCAATCGAAAGTTGAAATGTACAGTAGAACAGCAGTAAACACAACCAAATTGCATCTGTTAAAATTGACAAATTTAATGTGTTATGCATGTATTAAATGCGCCATAAAGTGCCGAAGCACAAACAGTTTATCTAATAAAAAATAAGTGTAACCTTTATTTAATGTGCGATTCAGAGTTAATAACCATACTCCTTCACTAGTTTTACCACATTTTGCAATGCAAAATGATGTGCGCAATATTTAAAGAAATGCGTAAAATAACGACAAATATAACGAGTAATTGGTTTAGTTGTGACCAGAATGATAAACCAAAGGCAGCATGAACGGGAAGTATAATCTCATGCACATGCGTTTCGTGCTTACTGGCGACTCATCAGTTGGAGCCGGTATTACACCCTTTAACCACTATATATTTTGGTCAAGAATGCGGAATAATAGGACGGTACAATCTCCTAGACGAATGCGTAAACCTGCAATAGTGAAGCTAACATCGTACAGCCTACGACAATGCGACTTCAACGCTAACTCACACTATATAATATATATACCGAGTCTGTAAAGGATACTAACACTATGGCTATTGTTTTAGTAACCGATACCAACATTATTGTACCGAAAAGGTACATGGTACTAACACTAGGACGGTACCGTCCTATTATCCCACATTCTTTACCAAAATATATAGTGGTTAAAGGGCGTAATACCGGCTCCTACTGATGAGTCGCCAGTATCATCATCATCATCATGTCCAGACACACAAAAGTCAAGTGACTAATGTTTCACTTGCATATAACCATAAGGAGTGAAAAAAGTATATAAGTGAATTTAGACAAATTATTATTGAGATTTACGAGAGAGAGAGAGGGGGGTAGAGAGAGAAGGACTATTTTGCTACTATGAGTCGCTAGTAAGCATGAAACGAATGTGCATGAGATTATACTTTCCGTTCATGCTGCCTTTGGTTTATCCTTCTGGTCACAACTGAACTAATTTGTTACTAGGTTCGCAATACCTCCACAACAAACAGTATTTAACTGTTATATATTCAATTGAATGATGTCATGCTTACCGCGAAAAGTGATAACTGATATCGATCAAGGCCAGGGTGTATGGATTTACTGGAGTAACAGGTATTCAGAAATTGTTGTAATTCTCAATTTCGGTGAACTATAGCATAAATTTATATCAATCATATTGGTACCATGTTCCGACTCGGAAATCATAGTGTTAGTACCATGTACCTTTTCGGTACAATAATGTTGGTATCGGTTACTAACACAATAGCCATAGTGTTAGTATCCTTTACAGACTCGGTATATATATTATATAGTGTGAGTTAGCGTTGAAGTCGCATTGTCGTTGACTTTAGATGATGTTAGCTTCACTATTTCAGGTTTACACATTCGTCTAGGAGATTGTACCTCCTATTATCCCACATTCTTGACCAAAATATATAGTGGTTAAAGGGCGTAATACCGGCTCATGCTGATGAGTCGCCAGTAAGCACGAAACGAATGTGTATGAGATTATACTTTCCGTTCATGCTGCCTTTGGTTTATCCTTCTGGTCACAACTGAACTAATTTGTTACAAGGTTCGCAATACCTAATACATACTTGCATATATATTAGTTCTCCGCAACAAAAAGTATTTAACTGAGTAATTGGTTTACCGGAATAGCAAAATTAGATAATTAAAGTTTAATTTATTTTAGGTGCGTGAGCCAATTTATTTCGTTAATGTCAATCGTCATAAATACAAGCATCCCTAACGACCAAAGTCAACACCTGACTTCAAGCCAGCAATATGCAAAACAACAGCAGTGTTTAATGACACATTCAGATGGAGACCAATTTATATTAACACGGAAAATATAGTCTTGGGGATAAACTACATAATAAATATTTACCTTCCATTATTAAGTTTAGGCTTTCCTTAATATGAATTATCAGCTATAATATAACGTTATCCAAACGCAAACATACATAAACGGATATATCGATCTTCCGCTCAAGGAGTTCCAGAGGAGCCTATGCCCAAAAAGCAGAATTAACAAGCTTCCCCCTTTGAATCGTTTTCCGCAAGAATATCACAAAGTTACGCCAAATCAGACTCACGACAATTAAAAGGGATACGGAGTGGCCTGATCAATTGACCAATATCGAAAAGAGTAGTATGCGGCCAAGACATACTTGGCCTCCTACTTCTTCAGTTCCAACCATTCGCCGAAGTCGTTCCGATAGTCTGACAAGCAGAATGTGAAATTAACTTTCTCAAGCAGTTCCCAAATCAGCGCAACCGTTACAAAACAATATTTGATGCCGATAGGACATCAAAAATTGGCAAAACAGAGATTCAAACCAGGACACGTTTGTTTCAAAGTCTGTGACTAGCCGCTACGCCACCCGTGCCGTACACTACAAGCAGTTTGAAATTGTACATTAATTTATAGTTTCTGATTATCCTTTCCTATTTCGAAACTTTTAATACTTAATATATATATATATATATATATATATATATATATATATATATATTGTAAGGTCAATTGTACCAGCCCGCCAGCTTTTTGTTATGGTAGTCAAAATAAAAATATCGTTCCACGAAAATTATATTAATGGAAATAAAAGTTTATTATAAAAGTCTGTTATTCTGGAGAATTGTTTAGAAACAAAATGTCAGCTCCAAGAATGTAAGAATTGATTCACCACAACCTATTGTCTTGCTAAGCACTAATTACCACGTTCAATTTTAACATGCAAGCACCCAGTCAAATTTAGTTCAAGCTTAAATACTGTTTGTTATTAATATTTGATTAAATCGTACGATAATACAAAATTGACAGTAGAATTTGGTTTGAACTGGTCCTATGTACATAACTATTTTGTCACTGGTCTTCCGTTTAATAGTTAAGGTAATGCATTTTTAGATAGTTTTATCCTGAGTTGTCTATGATATAGACTGGTCAATTTAATGTAGCACATCAAACAGATCATTATAACTACAGTTAAATACTGTTTGTTGCGAAGAACTAATATATATGCAAGTATGTATTAGGTTTTGCGAACCTAGTAACAAATTAGTTCAGTAGTGACCAGAAGGATAAACCAAAGGCAGCATGAACGGAAAGTATAATTTCATGCACATTCGTTTCGTGCCTACTGGCGACTCATCAGTAGGAGCCGGTATTACGCCCTTTAACCACTATATATTTGGGTGAGGAATGTGAGATAATAGAACGGTACAATCTCCTAGACGAATGTGTAAACCTATAGTAGTGAAGCTAACATCATATAAAGTCTCGAAAATGCGACGTTCACACTAACTCACTCTATATAATATATATACCGAGTCTGTAAAGGATACTAACATTATGGCTAATGTGTTAGTAACCGATACCAACATTGTAGTACCGAAAAGGTACATGGTACCAACATGATGGATATCAATTTATGCTATAGTTCACCGAAATCGAGAATTACAACTATTTCTGAACACCTGTTCCTCCAGTAAATCCATACATTCTGGCCTTGATCGATATCAGTTATCACATTTCGCGGTAAGAATGACATCATTGAATTCAATATATAACAATTAAATACTGTTTGTTGCGGAGAACTAATATATATGCAAGTGGTTAAAGCTTAAACGTGAACAATTAGATCAATCAAATATGACCGTTCTAAAAAATGATCTAATTAACGAAAAGGAATACTATTCTTAATTTAGCATTTTTAACAATAATAAATATGACTGTTGAACGGAAAATAGTGTTCTGTACATAAAGGAATAAAATTCCCCCTAGATAGGTTCAAAGTCAAGTAAATCATAAATCTGGTCGTGCTACAAATGGATAAAAATATGAATATCCTCCATTAAATAAGGTGGTACGTAACTATAAATATCATCCAATGCGCAACTTTGTGATTGTTTGTTTGTGTGCATCTTTGAACAAATACAGGTCAATCGCATTGTACAATTCCGAGATTCATCTATCGGTAGATGCAATGGACAATTTACTTCGCATTTTTGACTGTTGAATGTACAAATTTTTGTATGTATGTCTTGTATCATGTTATATTGGTCATTTGTTGTATCGTGTCATCCTTCTAACTACAGGTGTGTAGATTGCAGTATTAATATCTACGCAAGTTATGCATATATATATATATATATATATATATATATATATATATATATATATATATATATTTTTTATTATGTCCATTGCCTTCGAATATTACACAGTATATTCCTTATTAGGAAGAAAAAACACATTAAAAACAAAGTGTATAATGGCCATTTATTTGGAGAATACTAAACGTTACTTTTTACAATTTTCATTTATATACATTCTGGGTTTTCATTTGATTATATGTGTGGTTTTACTTCTATTTCTTGTTTGGGCTGATTAGTAAATTTATATGCGTATGTGTCTGTTTTCGTGTAAAGGTCTTTCTCGCTACATTGTAAAGTGATGTCTGAGATCTGATCATTTTTGTATTGATGGATTGAGAGCTAACAAACTGTTCACATTTTTAGCTGTTACGTGTACGAATATTTTTTCTCCGAAAGTCGTCTTTCATTTCGCCTTGTTCCTCAATTTTGTAATGTCCCCTTGATAACAGCGCAGTATGTGCGGATTACAGTATTGAATGCTCATATTATTGTGAAATTTCAGTCGCGTTAAACCGGTTTTGATAACGTATACACAGCTAATTTTTCTTCTTCAGCTGTTTACCAATCCTGTTGTACTAGGTTCTTGTTTAGATGTTAGTAATTAAATAGGATAATTAGCAGTATGAATGGCCATAGTAATATTTGTTTGTGAGTGACTCATCAGTAGGAGCTGGTATTACGCCCTTTAACCACTATATATTTGGGTGAATTCTACGGTCCTACGTGAGTTAGCGTTAAAGTCGCATTGTCGTTGACTTCAGATGATGTTAGCTTCACTATTGCAGGTTTACACATTTGTCTAGGAGATTGTACCGTCCTATTATTCCAAATTCTTCGTCCAAATATATAGTGGTTAAAGGGCGTAATACCGGCTCCTACTGATGAGTCGCCAGTAAGCACGAAACGAATATGCATGAGATTATACTTTCCGTTCATGCTGCCTTTGGTTTATCCTTCTGGTCACAACTGAACTAATTTGTTACTAGGTTCGCAAAACCTACTACATACTTGCATATATATTAGCTCTTCGCAACAAAAAGTATTTAACTGTAATGCTAGTAAATTGTTGCGTTTTGCGATTCGTGGTCAGTCGATTAAAATATCATTTATTCTAATCAAGGTCGCGATTTTGATATAAGCACCTTACCCATTAATTACTTACATATGCCAATATAAACTAAGAATTGTATAGTGTAGAAAAGGGACTTCATTCAGTATTTCGAAAAGGCACTTCATCCATTCATCCACACTATACAATTCTTAGTTTATACTGACATATGTAAGTAATTAATGGGTCAGGTGCTTATATCAAGATTACAAACTTGATTAAATAAATTTTATCACCGCCCGCGCAACCAATGTTCGTTTAATTAAAATATCATGTTGATGAAACTTTTGAATGTTTATATATATATATATATATATATATATATATATATATGTACGTACATGTATACATGCATAAATGCACACAAACACACACGTATGTACATGCCCGCATACATGAACGGAGACCTGTTTCCCTCACTATTTGTTATAGAAAAGCTTGTTGATAAGGCGTAATTAGCCAGGCCTTTCCATTGCATCCCGAGTTATCCATAGATTTCATCTATCGTAGTGTCCTTTGTTTACAAATGGTACAGCGCGACTGGATCACTTAACCAAGATTGAATATAATAGTTGGTGTCCGTGAGATTTATGGTTTAACTCGTACACGGCTCCAGTCATCCACCGAAGTGGCATGAGTGGTCAGGCAAGAAAATATATTGATTTACAAATCTATCCATGTAATGTCAGCTTCATTCAATCATTCGCCCTGTTTTAATCAATTAACGTATGGCTGATGATATATAAGGCTTAGGTGTCTTGTACTTTGTGTTCAGTGAAATCGATCGATGACCTAACAATGGTTTGCATAACTTGGTCAAAACAGCTCTGAGTACGCTACTGCGTCAGGGAACATCGTGAGAATCCAAACGTTTAGTATCACTAGTTTTCGAATAAAATAAATAAGCTGGCGATCAGCAGTATGGCGACGTTCAGCATGGCCTTAAAATTCATCAAGTTTGCGATAACGACTATTATCAAGAAATTTTGCTTCGAAGCATCCCAGATATAAACAGCTTGAGCGCATTAAATGATTCTCTAGGGATTATCTTCCTTTTCTGCTAGAAATACTGAAAACTGGCAATCACCACCGATCTCCACTACCAGGAGAATTATAAGAACGTCACGAAACGGATCTAAATAAATAATTGAAGAAGAGAGTGGCGACAACATCCTTCGATCTACCAAAGTCCATCACAAAAGCTTCCAAAAAAAAGCATTAATATAAACACAGACCAATGACTCATCCTAATAAACTTTAAGCAGAACCATTTTGGCAGGGAGGGCATCATTAATCAAAGCTGGAAAACAGATGAAAAGTTTAAGAAAGCAACACCGATGGGCCGCTGATTTAGGTGTCACAACTCAGAATGCGACGAAATTTGTGAAATAGGCCTACACATCTCATTCACGGACGGTACTCTGTGCCTGGTGAAGCATGTTCTTATTGTCTTCTCCTATGTTAGTTGTTTCCCTTTTGTGGATTTCCGAGTTTAGAAAATAGTTGATTCATCTAGAAGAGACTTAATATTTCCAACCTGTCGGGTAAAGTGTTCATCTGTTCCGCTAATATACGAAGCAGTTACTCTAAGAAAGAATTCGAAGCCAATTATTTTACTTGATACACTTTCTTTATTAAGCCTAATTATATAAATTATTTTCCTATTAAATAGTGTACCCAGTTAGTAAAACAATTTTACATAATATTTAAAAAAAAATTATAATTACTGCTTCAGGCTGAGATACAGTATTCAGCACTGTCCCAATTCTTCTGTACATTGAGTCTTGCGCTTCTTCGGGTTAATATCCTAGAATAAATAGCATCTCTAAATAGAGCCGTTTGGACATTCTCAACCACAATGATAACTACTGCAAAAATTGTCTTATCCCATTCTGCATAAAATCTTCCGCGGATAATAGCAGTAACCACTTTTAATGTAACCCAAAGAAAACTGATACCAAAATAATTAGTAGGTGTCAGTGACGCAGTATTTATGATTGGCATCGCAAGATAACCTGATCAGATTAAAAATAAATCAACTAATTTCAGTTAAACTTTTTATGGTTAAATATGAAAATTGCCGAAACCGACAATTAATTTATTATCTCAACATACTTTGCCACAAACCTTAAGGTTCATCTACAACACAGAAATTGATTTAAAACAGAGGTTAATCTTACTAACATGGATCGTTGAATAGCATCCAAACGAACCAATCACCAGTTTGATTACCAAGTATGAAGTAATAGAAACCGACTGCTGAGAAAATACCGCTGATTGAGCAGAAAGCACCAGCCAGGCGACGACGATTTTGCTCGGAAAAGTAAATATGCTATTATTGTCAAAACACATAAAAATGATAAACAAGAAATACACTAAGGGACAAGCAAAGTTTTTAACGACTTAGAGCACAGGATAAAATGTATACCTGATGAAAAAATATTAATTGCAAACGCTCCACCTTACCATATTTTGGTGACCACGTTAGTAAATATGAAAATTTTATCGCTAATATCCAACTGAAACAGACGTTCGTTGTAACAATTTGATAGTAAAGCAATAGTTAGGTCTGAATTGGACGCTTTTTTAACAGTACTGGCCCGATAATTGTAACACGAGTCTTGCTGGATCTAATGATACACAGTCAGCATTCTTCCTTTTAATGCGAAACTTTGAATTCTGCTTAACTACGTAGTAACTCTTAATGTTAAACTGGCACTAACCGAATGAGAACAAGCGTGTCAGATACGAAGGGAAACATTCAGCTGCTGAAGAAATCTTTAGCCTTCAGTGCTTGGACAGTTATGATTTGCCAAACATGACTGGCACACCACCTACGCGAGAAAATTCTGAATACAAATCATACCCAGTGGAAAAGAGCGACATTGTGCTAATTCACATTCATAACCATAAATAGCACGAACACTAATGAGCCTCAGTACTTTAGATCAGGTCTACGAGCTGGAATTAAACAAAATACCATTGAATTTAACCAGTCGAACAACATAGCAAAACTACCGTCTTTATTAAAGGTAATCGTAACTCGTGCGTCAACCATCATGACGTAAACATGGTTCCAGTCGTATCTAGATAATTTAATTCGATTACGCCGTCCCAGCGCTTTGAATGAATCACCAAAATAAAGAAGATCAAGCCAGATTCCGGTCAGGACAAGGTTGCATAGATTATATTTTAACCTTAAGGCAAGCTATTGAACTGCGACATGCATATGGCCGTCCCAAAAAGGCTGTCTTTCTGAACTTCAAGGGTGCATTTGACTCGGTGGATCGCAATTTTATATTCGATATTCTGTCGAAAAGCGGTGTGCCCACCTAATTTGAAAATATAATACGCGCTCTCTACACATAAACTTATGAATGCGCTAATTCAGCAACAAATTAATGCAGAACCAGCAGTGGAATTTAACAAGGCTCTTCACTTTCCTCATTTTCATTTGATTTTTTAATAAAAAATCGTTTTTTCGTCTTTTGGCATAAAATTCTCACTTTCTAAATTTAACATATTTCTGCAAAATTACTCATCAATCGCTTCAACTCAGCGTCTTTTACGGTGAAGATATGAAATTAGATGACTGATAAAATATCTTGACAGCTGCATCACTAATCAAGACAATACGAGTGGAGAGGTGAATATGAGATATGTGAAGATTAGAGTAACTTTTACAGCCTTTCTCATTTGCGGAGAAACACGAGTATCCCACCCCGGCTTATAAATCGTGTGCATAATTCATCTGCACGTGCAGTTTTATTATATGGTAGAGAACCAGGCCCTTTAGAGTCGAAGATTTTAGACGCTTTGTGTTGTTTGCGTAGCATAGTACACAGGTAACAACAACAAATATGCAACACTGACATGTGTAGACGTATTGTTGGATGAATTAAACACTTCCCCGTAGTAGACAAACAAATAAGTCTATATCAGCTGTGCTGGCACGGTCGTATTTTAAGTATGCCTTGAAATCGATTGAAAAATAAAGTATTATTAGCTCAGCCAGCGCCCGACTGGCGAAAGGCAATCAGTGGACAGATTTTTACATGACAGGAAAAACTAAAGTCAATTAAAATCAAACTTAAAAGTATAGGATCCGCTTGTCTGTCAGGATGGGCCCACGTGCGCCAAATAGTTTTTGATTGGAAGCCCTCCGTGATATGGCATCGATTCGAGCTCAGTCGCGATCTTGTTGCAAATGTCTAGTAGAATCTACTTACACTTTTTTACTTAGTGGGACAGAGTTAATGCCACATTTCGGTCGGGCTTACGAAGCGATTTAGGGAAAAATAAAAAGGAGGCTGTTTTGCCGATATCGCCTTGCTATAAATCTAACTTCGGCATAATGGTGTATGTGTGTGTGTGTAGGTCTAGATTTCCTCATTTATGGGTCTTACCTAAGTATCTCAATCTGAATTACATCCTTCTCTTTATAAGTAACTCCCTACTGAAAAACGTTTGATCTAAATTATTGCTTTTGTCACGTTAATTTCTTTCCTTTAAAAAAATTATTTTAATTCATTTTTCCTTTCTGATCCTTTACTCATGAATATGCAACAATGAATCATCAGCTATTCTAGGCTGCTGTATGTGATGACGATAGAGACTAGCAGGAGTTTAATATTCTATCTTCCGACACAGGCCAACTACCGACCACACGGACACGAAAAATTTAGCTTTCATGCCAAAGTGAATTCACAAAAACTACATTTCATCATTTCAACTTAGTAGCAAGTTTGTTTGGAAAGAACCAGAAGGATATGTGGCAGTGAGAATGAACGTAAGTAATCTCCTCTACACATGCGTTTGGTGCGAACTGACAACTCATCATTAGAAGCCGGCACTACCGTCCAGACTAACAAAATATCTGATCAGCAAAGGTTGGACAGTTGGATCACGCAATCTCCTAAATATATATGAGTTAAAGCAGTAGTAGAGTGAGCATCATACAAAGGCATTAGCAATGCAACGTAAAAGCCAACTAAATACATAATATGCACCAAATCTGTAACGTGTACCAGCACCTTGATTTTGGAAATAAGCTAAATTCCAGCAAAATCGAGAATAGCAACCATTCATAAAGCATGCTACTCCAGCGAAGCCTCATACTCTAGCTTAGAACCAAAATCTCGCTTAATGAAATTCAGTGCTATGGGTGGTATCGAAACAAACCAATAGAAGAATTAATTTAAAAAGGCAACTTACCAGTTTCTCATGTATATATGGCATTTTTACAGCGTGGACAATGACTTTCTCGAGGAAGACCTGCACTACGTTGATAACAATCCAAACAACTAAAGGAAACAAAACAGTAAAATTTAGTTTCATCAGAAATTAGCTTTACGTGTGCAAACTTTTACACATTTGAAATAAGCCGAATGAGCGGAATTGACTTAAATATCAAATAAATAATCCAATAGAAGTTACCTATAGTTAAATTAAGGAAAACGTAACGCTTGGAATTTTTATTGGTGTATAATGTTTCTTCTAAGTGGCGCAGCAAAAACCTGCAAAATATCCCTTACTCATAGTATGCATAAATGGATAAACGGAGATCTAGATCTCCTACACGGTGCATTAGAGAAGACAATTTGTTAATATGACAAAATAAGCAAGGCCTCTCTACTTGACCAAGTATTCTGCTAAAATCCCAATAAGTATCGCTCTTCAAAGTATCTCACGGTTTATAAGGTCGTCATGTGGTGTGGCCAAGTGACTGGCATCATAAATTACACCGTCCGACCACGAAATTACTTACTACCCATTTCTGTGGTTTTAGTCTTCAATCGGAGTTCTCTCGGTATTTTGACGTACAGGATGTGTAATAAGCCATCTGGACATCTAAAGCAACTGAGCCTTGATTTGATCAACTAATTGTCGCACATTTATTTGAGTAGATTAGAAAATCGATCGCTTAAATGTTTTACAATCATGAAAGCAATTATACCATTATCAACCACCCAGTCATGCCATATCCTGATGTCCAAAACCAAAAACATAACCATCACCCTTCCGATGTTCCATCCACCCAGCCCAGCAGTTTTAATCAAAAGTGTGTCTAGTATTGAGTCTAGAGCAAATTAATTAAGGCTACAGACGAAGCTCCTGTTTTAGTACAGCAAAGGTGTCCACGCTAACAAAATCTAAAATTAAACTACCCGCTGGCTTTATTGCATTCTCCTGGTCCAGTGGTGAGACACAGTTGATTCGCGTGTGAGGCCTCAAGCTCCTTATGTGTACTCACTTCATCACATGTGCTATCCGTATAAACTAAACATTAAATAAAGAAGTAAATGAAATGCGTCAAGTGGAACGGATTCGTCCCTACTGAGCACTTATCGAGTACTTGCGGTTTGCTTCAGTCTAACGAATCATGCAATGCTTAATCGAAGTCGCGCATTACTTGACATTTTAATTTGTATACCACCTTATGTTTTTGGTCAGTCATTTCTACGGATGGAGCCAATTTGGCACCGCTTTCGACCTAAAGTTCCAACTAGACACCTCCGATGTCATTATAAAACAGACACCATGTCACATAGAAAGTAATATTGAATTAAAGTAAACTTGAATGATTTTATTGTATGAATGTTTAGAGTATAAATCAAACATTTAATAAGGTAGTGAATAAAATTCATCAAGAAGACCCGTATTGACAACATGGGAAAGCTATCAAGAACTTGTCATAATCGCCGCGATCGAGGCTCAAACCGGAGCACATTTGCCTCAGTCTAGCAACTCATCCACTGCGCAACCTAAGACGCAAACCACGTGCTCAATAGAAATAAAAGCGATCAACGAGATAAATAGTATGTTTCTACCTTACGTTATGTTTATTTTATTCTGACAACATAAATAGCAAAACATTGCCCGTTTTATTTAATCCCATGCCACTTCCAAAGATGGCATGGTGTCTGCTCTTTAACGACAGATCGGAGGTGCTCAGCCGGAACTTTGGATTCATATAAATTTCAAATACGCTCCATCGGAAGAAACGATTAAACGAACATTGGTTGCGCGGGTGGTGATAACAATTATTATAATCAAGGTTGCGGTCTTGATATAAACAGGATGGCTCAGTGGTTAGAGCACCAGATTCCGAAGCAGACGGGCCCAGGTTCGAGCCCTGTCAGCTGCAATTTCTGGCCAGTACATGATGAGTTCTCAATAAGGACGACACCGGTCTACTGGATGAATTGCCTTTTCTACACTATACAATTCTTAGTTTATACTGACATATGTAAGTAATTAATGGGTAAGGTGTTTATATCAAGACCGCAACCTTGATATAATATAATAGAAGAAACGATTGTCAAAAAATATTTTGTACATGACAACAATAGCCTGTACTGCGCAGTTTGGGTAGAGCAGTGGCTTAGTTGCTAGACTCTGAAGCAAATGTGTCGATACAAATTAAACATAACAAAAGGTAGCAAATCAAATTCATCTATTAAACATGTTTTATTCTTATAGTCAGAATTTCCACGGCCGGGCTTCGAAATTATTAGCACTCGGATCAATATTAGGCAATCCAGTTCCTACGCTACAAAAGCCGCAAATAGCATACACTTTAACAATCTATACTAATTTTGTTACGACCAGACTTTCTATGAAATCCACTTTTATTTGTATCGCTTTTAATCACTATGCCAATTTATATTACGGTGGAATAGCATATAGGAAATAGGAGCGATAATGCAGAACAAAGTTATACTATCGCTCACATTGTGAAAATCATTAGCAGAGGCAAGAATCTCAAGTTTAATTTTTAAACACCCATAAATCAATGTTATATTAACAACTGTCATATATATATATATATATATATATATATATATATATATATATATATATATATATATATATCGTGGAGCAAAAAGTATATTTTGACAAGAGAACAATGTGTAAATGTGTTTAAAATAAATAATGTCTTGCATAACGGGTGAAAGATACGTGAATATGGTCAAAGCTACACGAAACTATTTTTTCACTGGTGAATCGTCTTGTTGTCACGTGAAATCAATCATTTAATAGATTGACAAATACCGGGATGAATAGCCAGTCTCCTAAGCAAATGGAGCTCAAAAAGCTCGAGAATAGAATACCAAAACCGAGGACTTTATTTTGGATCTCTTAACGAACAATCAATAAAGATTAAAAGCTGCTCTGGGCACGATGGCGAAAAATCTGTCCCGATACTAAGGAGCCAGCCTCACCGGCCATTAGTCGTATAACATGCTTTGGAGCCGGAGCAGGTTAGCACGACCTATGATGACATTCATCTTTGGACAAGTCTGGAACATAAAGAATTATTTATTAACATATGACTGCGCCCCTCTACTACTAGTGAAATTTATAACGTTGGCGGCACGATTGGCTAAAGCCCACAGGTCGTCGGGGCATTATGCCATATGCTTGTATTTTGTTCAAAGATAATTAAAATTTTTCTAGTACACCAATTCTTCTTACTGTTTTGAGATTCCGCAGAATGAAAGAGCAAAACAAAAGCGAAGCAGAATAGTGGCGCAAATGTCATTACTATAGATGACGAAGTTGATTTCTTCAACGGCACGTAGATATAGCTAAGAAAAAGAGGAATAATTTCACAAATACACAATAAATTGATAAAATATTTATAAATGGTGTGGCTGCAATAAATGCGTATATTTATTAAACACAACGTGTATACATAGGCATTTCCTACTTAATTATGGTGGGCCCTAGTTAAGCATTCATGTGACGTATAATGAACCTAGCCAGAATGCAAACGTCTATCCACCAATAACGTCTGAATTCGGTTTTACTGCGCAAATAAAACTAAAAGATATATGAGAAATGATGGCCGCTGAAAGAAGCTTTCGTCGCTGATGCCTCGAAATCCAATACTCGTGCAAACAATTCTTGTCAGTCTTTGGTGGCAGACCGTCTAACCGTAGGTCAAATCTGAATGCAAATCGTCCATCTTCACTAGTAATGAGTTATCTGGTGTTCTTCTAGATCCAACATATAAGCATAAATATTACAACAAACAATGACTCTATGCACTAAAAGCAGGCGCGTAATTTCAAAATGGTCATTTTATCTGCTGAGTGGATAAGAACAAGCTACTACAGATGAGTTTGAAACCATGTACTCTAGGACGTAAAGCCTTTTATGTGATTCTGGGAAAAGATCAATATCATCATGTAATCATCGAAAAGTAAATAATGACAATAAAGTGAACCCTCGTTTATCGCGGTAGATAGGTTCCAAGACCGGCCGCGATAGCTGAAAATCCGCGAAGTAGGGACACAACGTACGCACCGTGAACTTCAAGCAGCTTCGTTAGTCCTCGTGTACTGCCTAAACACAAGGATAGTTTATCCATTGTCATTTGGCATGTTGAGTCATTTTTATAGCGATCTTAACGGTCTTGTATGGCTGGTGAACTGAACAAGTTGGAAATCTGCATTAATTTCTTCCATGGAAACATGCATTGATTTAAGCACTCGACAATGAGCCTCATTTAAACACACCGCGCAATAAAATGTGATTTTCTTGACATCCAAATGCAATTGATCCAGGCAGGTAAGGCGTTGTTCGTCTGTTATACTTAAATGGACAGCGAAAATCTTTTATTTGCTCTTTACCAGGTTTAGAAAAGTTAACCTATTCCTGGAAGTCGTAAACTAACACAAGCGTACTATCGGCCAATGTTCCAATTTAAAAACTTCTTTGATAAGCTTTTAGCTCTGACCTTTAGCCATGGGCGGTGGTCAGACACTCGATGACTGCCGTTTGTTTGAATTTAACAATAATTGATTGCGCGGGTGGTGACAGCAATTCTTTAAATCAAGCTGGCGAGCTTGAAGTAAACACCAATCCAATTGTATTACTTCAAGCTCGCCAGCTTGATTTAAAGAATTTGCCAAGACTGTACTGAAAATGGAACAGTAGGTAGATGAACTCTGATTGCTCTAATTTATTCGTGGTTACATAATTTTTACAGCACCACAAGTGGAAAACAAATTAGCAAAACCGCCAATTAACCAACTAGAGTATGGCTCGCATCTCCCAAAGGGTCAGATGGCTAACTGCTAGGCAGACAGGCATATCTGTATTATACGGACCACGCAACATTTTCAATGGAAGGAATTTTTAAATGCGCATACAGAAATGGCACATTGCTCGGATTATTATTAGAACACCCAGGAATGAGAGAACCCTTAGCCAAACGTTGGCTGACATACAAATCTGTGGCACAATTAATCCAGTTTCATTTTTGGCAAGACACAACATGGTCTTACAAAACCGATTTCCTAGAATTAAAAAATGAAGAAGAATAATATCAATGTAATCCGGATTATCGCTAACCATTCGTCACTTTCAGGAGGAGGTAAAAACGTCATATACCATTGTGACTGAGAAACCATTAATGCATCAACATTTGGTTCCAGTATCTCGCGAACTAACTCAACAAGAAGGAAGTGTTACAATATGATGAACAGGTTGCATCAGAAAAATAATAAGCGATGAAATGAACATTGTATGCGTGATGGTAAAATATACCATCTGTGAGGCACCATCTAAACGGCAGAAATCGTGTGTAAGGTAACATAAAAACGTATATACACACGTACATACACGGAGATACGAGTTTCGAGTGTCATTGGTCCTAGAAAAGCTTATGCTAATAAGACAGAATAAGCCAGACCCTATCATAGAGCACCGATTGCCGCTAGAGTTCCATTAAAGTGTCTCGTCGTAAGTGAAGGTACTGTGCGGCATAATCACGTACCAGCCCAGTAGACTACTGGTTTGTGGCATCAAATAATACCGGTGTCGCTACGACGGCGAGCAAAATGTACTTGGCTTTCTCAGACAATGCCCAAGCCAACCCAATGGACGTACTCTAACGAGGTTCGACGATGATGGTAAATATACTTCATGCTTTCTTTGGTTTATCCTTCTGGTCACAACTGAACTTATTTGTTACTAGGTTCGCAACACATAAAACACTATGGTTGCCACGTCGGTACATTGTACCAACACAATTTATTTCAAAGTATGCTTAAGTTCACCAAAATTCTAGAAATACAACTACTTGTGAACACATATTATTTCATAAAATCCATACACTCTGATTTTAATGTTTACCTATTTTGGCGTTGGACGGTATACATGTATATATATTTTTTTTTGAAATGCGAGCTTTAATAAAATTAATTGTACCCTTCCTGTGTGCAAAAACAAAAAGAAATTTTATCAGATGTAAGAAACATTTCCTCGCATTGTCTTCTCAAATATCTAATAATGAACATATCTTTATATATATATATATATATATATGCTTATTGACTAGGATCTTCCAGAAACTATTTGCTGTTTATTACGATAAAAATGAAGCTAATGTATAATTTTGTGCATTATTTTAGACCACTGCTAAAATCGTTAGAAATAGTTAATAAGGTTAGCCTATTTAACAATTTGACTAACGGTAGTAAACACCTGACCCATTAATTACTTACATATGTCAGTATAAACTAAGAATTGTATAGTGTAGAAAAGGCAATTCTTAGTTTATACTGACATATGTAAGTAATTAATGGGTCAGGTGTTTATATCAAGACCGCAAACTTGATTATAATAATTGTTATCACCACCCGCGCAACCAATGTTCGTTTAACGGTAGTAAGTTGATTTTTCTCCAGTTAATTCCTCAATTATAAGGTCATACAGAATGGCGTTGAGATTAAAAGTGTCGAGAAGAAACTATTTTGTCATGCTCTTATGTGTGAACTTATGTCATACGTGCCAAAATTACACGTGTACGCACCTGGACGGCAATAAAATCGTCTTTACCTGTGCTAGAAGCGAGTCTTGTCGTTTGACGACTGGCAATGTTGATTCGGCACATGCACAGTGCACGAACCACAAAAATAATTGCTAGTTCGCGAGAATGCTCTCAAATTCTGAAAGCCAATGATTTTAATATCCTTTGTCATAAACGACACATAAAGGCCAAGAAAGACAGTTGTATGAACGCCGTGCGTACTATAATGAATTTCCTGCGTCACTAAAAGGGAGAACGTCACTAAAAAAAGAGAATGTCACCAATCGCCTTCCGTCTAGTAATCCCTGGGACTCATGAATGTAAAAATGATAATTACGACTTCTACCGAGAGAACGTATGTCCATAAAGCAATAGCTGACTGCTAATTATGGGTTATGAAAAATCATCATCATCATCCAACATTGAGGGTTATCTCAGAAACCCAACAGATAAGGCGACCTGTTGTGTATTGCGTACAGTTTGTAATTATGTTTTCTATAATAATTATGGTTGTGAGAGCTGTAAAAAACCTTATGTCGTCCATTTATAGTGAAAATGAATGATCCGTATCCAGAATTAACCATCTCTTTAATACAAAACTAACAAGCACTACCTGTCTTAGGTTATTGCGTTTGAGGTGCAAATGGCCTCTATTAGCCGTCTAAACTCGCAGTCCATTTTCGCTTCCATTCTTACCTTTTCTTCACATTTAACAGCAAGTGAGAAAAAACGCAATACCTCACTAGATAGTTGCGTATCACGTTGACATGCGCGCATACACACAAGTGACACGCAACTATCTTTTGAAAAATCAGTCTGAGGTATAAATGATACATACCAAAGAAAATATTGTGCTTGTTTTAATATTTTGGTTTGTAAAACTTGTGATGATGGGTCAACTGAAGAAGGCGGCCGACAACGACTGCCGAAATATATCGAGAGAAAAAACAAAACAACTGGAGTTCAGCCTTTGTGAGTCAAAACACAAATCAGGTAATAATGCAATATCATACTAATAAATATTTAACTCTAATTTGTTTACACCTCCTATAAAGTTAGGTTCAGCAAAGCCAAGTGTTACATCACCGACTAAATGAAGCCGGTTCAAGACTCATCCATGACCAACGACAGCAGCCGGCACCCCGTTGCGCATAATGGAGAGAATTTTGAGGGAATATTAAAGAGTGCGATTCCAGATGTCTTCCAGTTCGCTTACAGGATTTTGAATAGAAAATCATAGCTTCTTATGACCGACGTAAAAAGAATCGTGCGGAATATAACAATTGTTTTATTTTGCATATCAATGATGGTTCGAGCCATTTTTTAGTGGAAAAGTGAATGAAAGTTATGCTAGCAAAACTGATTAGCGCCTATCAGTTGTTAAGCCTAAAATCGCTATGGCTTCTAGTAGACATTGTACATTTAAATTTGTTAATCAAAAACTGTGCTCAGGCATAATGTGAAACAGACTCACCATACCAAAAAGTTGTACAGCCCGCGGTCGAAATGTCTGTAACAAAAAACGTTTTAACAGAAAAAAGCTAAAATATCATTATGATAGTTATATATTGTTTGTCATGAAGAACTAATATATTCACAATTGCGTATTAGGTGTTGCGCACCTGGTAAAAATTCGCTCAAATAGGAGCAGAAGTCTGCATGAATGAAGAGTACAAACTCACGTAAAAAAGCGCTTTGTGCTTACTGACGACTCATCTACACGAGGTAGAACTGCGCGCTATGCTCACTTTATATTTGGTCAACAGATGTGTCAGAGTCGGATGATACAATTTGTTACTGGATACGCAAAACCTTATACAAAATTGCAATAATTATGATTTCAACAAAAAAGAATAATTAACACATCCAATCATTCGAATACGCTTCCTGTTTGCCAAATAAAAGTTGACATTTATTTGGAGCTAAACTTCTGTTTTCGCCGCATCTAATATTAACTCTATTTCGGATTCAATATTTGATCTATCACACGAACCTTAAAAACTAATGCTTGTTCTTTACCTTTAGATTGTTGTAAGTTGAACGTGTTTCGGTTTGGCCCTAACAGAAGCTCACCACATAGAAATGGATTGACATCAGAGAAGCGTCTTTATGGCAGTTAGATATGGTAAATCAATGATAGATCAAATTTTGAATAATCAGGTCAAAATAAAGCTACAGTAAAGGAGAATTTACATGAACTTAATTATAATACCTTTCATCTAATATCAACTATGGTACGTAGCAGTAGAAAGTTCTGGCCCGACGACAGTCGAGTTCTAGCTAAACGTATCTGCAATGATAACATGAATCTTTTAATTACTATCGGAGCAAAGCTATACGTCATGCAAAGCTGATTACGATGTGACTGCACAGTCAACATTGTTTTAAATGGTAAGAAAGCAAGTTTGCCAGACAAGTTTCAAAGTCTAAAAAACGTTTAGCCATTTGTGCTTCAAAACCAGGTGCTCCAAGCAGATGCTTGTCGTTAGTCTTGGATGGCAGAAGTTAAACTCTGAATCTAAATCACCTATCTTAACTAGGAACGGGTGACCTAGTGTGCTTCTAAATCACTCAAATAACGAATAATATTTTCTGTTGAAATTATAACTCAGTTTAAATATACAGATGTATATTGAAGCAGTGTATTGAAAATATATATGGATGTATATTTCTGCAATTGCCTATTGCTGAACAATTGATAGCACTGGTAGGTCGGTAAAATCTTGATTCCTTTACATATCCAATCGCACAGCTTTTATTTTTTCTTGATTGATGAGTTCTCCGTAAGTCGTCCACACGCATACCGTCCAACGAAAATGCTGTAGCTCCAAGTTTTTCGAATTTTTCATGTTTCGAAGCGTCCTTTCTTGTTCCATTCTCAGGACATTAATACAATGCCCACAAAAAAACAATTTGTCCAACAAACAAGGCTTATAATAACCCTGTCGATGACTGCTGATGATTGACAAGGTCTAAATTGTCGTCCATATATTGGGCATACTTGTGATATATTAATATCCAACTATTATTTCTAATATATTAACCACTCAGTATACTTTCGTCTACATAATGCTATGTCTGCGACCACAAAATTATAAATTGAATATAAATACTTAATAAAATAAGAAGGGAACCAAAAAGAAACTATACATATGAATATGTATACATATGTAATGTTATTAACAATAGTAAACGTAAGGTAAAAAAGTTTTTATTTAATAGGTGGTTCCAGAATGGAAAGACTATATTGAAACATATTTAAAATTTTGCAAACTTTTATTATCAAAATTTGCTATGATTATAGCACAAAAATAAATTTATTTGCTGAATAGTATATATATATATATATATATATATATATATATATATATATTGCATTGATTTTATTCCGATCTGACTGTTGACAGTTCTTGCCTTATTTTAAATATAATGCCAACCTCAATTATCAACGCGTTGTAACCATTCAAATTTATTTTCAAAGTATAATGGTAGACTAAAATTCTTGCATCAAATCATGCATAAACAACGTTAAATATATCGCGCATTAAGTTACACACGACCCATCAGCTCCATGACACATTAAACCCGACCTTCACACTTTACCTGTACAGATTTAGCAACATTAATTGAAAGTTTATTGCGGGAAGATCCAAAGAAATTCTGCTAAATTTATTATTATGTGACTACTTGTTACTAAATATTTTGTAATCTATATGTCAAGCTAATGTCACAGATTTGTAATCACATGAACTGCTAATGTATTACTTAACTTAACTTATGGAATACGTTTAGTGAATGCATGAGATACAGCATTGCTATGTCTATCATGCGTGTAGAGGTGATTTATTTATGCGTGATTTGGTACAAATGCACATATATGGTAATAATAGAGCAACTAGTCTATACTGACAGACATAAATCTAAATAAAAATTAGTTGTCACATAGGCATATTTAGTTAGTGATGATGATTTTGGATCGAGAAGAAGATAACCGACTGGAATGATCGAAATATAATCTTTTTTAATGTATTCGGAAATTCAACAAACTATATATTAGCAATAGAAATGTTTTTAATAGATCATCAACACCGAGCGCAAGAATCCATCATTTTTGGCTGTGTACGGAAAATTTGAGCTGATTGTTCATTAGAAAAAAAAACCTTGCCCAGTTACTTCGGCAACATTATCGCGAGGCTACCTCATATTAGAATGAAAAATAGGAACTCTTTCCTGAAAACAAAGTAGCACACTCGAGAAAGATCTGCGGGTGTATTTCATCATTTGTCATGATTGTGATTGTCGGAAATACTTATCGCTATCGTCTGCACAGTGTCGCTCTGACACCTTTATATTCTCTCGAACGGACCAAAGAACAATAAATGATTTTTAGGACATATAGCCCAAAACACTGGCAGACAAACTGTGCTGAAGGCCCTCATCTCCATTTGTGTGTTCATTTTTGTGCAATTATGCGTGTGTATGGTGCATGCATGTAACTATGTATGATAGCTCACGGCGCATGTATCATAAAATTAGCTTTGATAAATAAAACACATACCGCCAGACTTCAGAAAAGCAGAGCATGTGTGAAATGCACGATGGCGGACTAGGAATGAAGCATCGATGTCTCCATCTTTCACCTGGAGTCAGTAGGCCACCATGATACAAAGAATATTTAGGATGAGAAGTATCAGCTGAAAAGGGACATGTGTCGCAGTCAGCCGCTTCAGCCAGCCAACTACTCCTTCTGTAATATATGTTGCTCGGTTTCTCAAGAAACTCTCCAGACTGGCCATTTAATGCTCCACTCAATCTATGGTAAAAAGCATTAAAATAAACTAGACTAGAATCATAACGGTGTGACAATGGTGACATGATTCTAAAGCATACTATTTGAAAAAATATTAAAATATTCATGTACTTTTGCTTAAAGTAGATTCATGTGAAACTTAAATCAAATTCGTGAATTGAGACAATCTCTAGTTTCTGGTTGATAATCAGATCGCAGCAAAATTGTACCACTGAGAATTAAACCATAAATAGCGATCATAAAGTGAGCATACAAGAGACAATTTTTCCATGCTTGAATAAATAAGCAGAGATCTTTAACAGCCGCGCAGACAGCTCAAATTTAGACTGAAACCAGATAATAGAAATAACGAAACCAATATACTGGATTCTATTTTTAGTTAGCAAGCATACAAGCGATGCAGCCAGATCACGTTTCCGAAATAGTAAATGATAATAACTGGCCCCAGAAGCATTGACATAACCGTTCCAAATGCCCCGGCATGCACGTATGCTAGCTAAATCAAGTTATAATAAACATTTAACAATATATTTTACCAATCGTACAGCCCACTAAAATATAATCGGTGGCACGCAGTGATTTGTTTCTACATTTTCTGCTAGCATAAGATGAGGATGGATGACAAATTGTCTGCAGATAAAATCACAATTCAACTATATAATTTTTGAATAAATACCTGCAATTGACAGTTCATTTTTTAAATTTGGACCTTCACGAAAACGCTTGCTTCAAGTTTCGAATAGTCCCTAAAAGATGTTCCTTTGCATCTTCACTCAAGTAATAACATTTGCAATCTGCTTTAGTCGAGCTAATATGCGCGAGCTATTGCGAAACCAAATCCTAAGTTTATCTATAAAGTAAGAAACATTTGAAGCTCCCCGCCCCCATCATCGAATAGACAGACCACGTAAATTCGGTTACATGACTCAAGGTTCTTGTTGAATGCATTTGGGAGGAAGACATCTGTTATGTATTAATTTATGCGTGTGTGTACGTATTTATTAGCCATATTCATGTTCTTTTTTAGTTTGTACGAAAATATGTATGAATCTATGAACGAATGTATGCATGCATATAAGCATGCATGTATGTATGTATGTATTTATGCAAATATTTGTGTGTATGCAGGTATGTATGTATTTATTTATGTATTCGTTGATTCATGTATGTATTCAATTATGCATGTTTGTTAAAATGTGTGTGAATTTTAACGCATATATACCAGAATATAGTAACTTTAGCGCATTTCATGAATTATCCTCATTCCAATCACGAATAGCAACAGACAGCATTCAATGACTGATGCTTGAGTGCCGCATAATCATGAGAAAAAATAAGAAATTATAAAATAAAAATAAGAATAACAATAACTATAATATTTATAATAATGAAGATTATGATGATGATAAACGAGGCCAGCTAGACGTCTACAAAACAGAATCTCGGCAAAGTCAACATCATGTTACAGGATCTCCACTAAGCCCGACTCGATGCCATAACGCTTCTAACTAAAACAGATGATATGCACCTGGACCTCGTCCTTGTCAACTATTTGGTCTTATACTACTCTTATTTGATTGTGCTCGATTTTAGCTATATTTTCCATAAGAAGCTGTCCACATTGTGCTTTACACTAATCTGGCACTAGATGACAGAATAGTGCCATATTTTGCAATGAAGTTAAATGTATGCGCAAAGCGTGACCGAGTCGGCGCAATTAATTAATCCTTATTTGTTTGTCTAACGAGGAGCGCTTATTGGCGGATCCAAGAACGCGTCTACAGAAATCGGCTCTCTTTATTCTTTGCTGATAACCCTTATCGGTTATTATAATATAAAAGTGGTGGTCGATTTCTCATAAGCATCTTGCATCTTCAACCCTAAAAACAGTCTCAATAATGTATAGCGAAATTTTAAGTAAAAAAGCTTTGAACACACGACTTTTAGGGCAGTGATAATCTTTCGTATCCCTATAAGCGATGAATTTAAGAGAGCGTTAATACGACTTTTACGATCCTAAAATGCATCTTGCAAATCGTTTTGCCTAAATTATTATTCATACAGTTACCAACGACATTCCAGATCTTCACCTCGAAGCCGCAGAGTTCAAATGAGTGATGAGTGATCCTGAAGCAAAATCTTAAATCTACTAAAATATAAATTACACACTGGAAGTAACGACGATGGTAAATCCATTCATAGTAGCCCATGCAGAATCACACATACAGAAAAAATAATAGATTATTATCCTCATAGTCAAAACCGCGTAATCTCCAAACTACATCTGAAACGCAAGGAAGGGTATAGTTGATAATGACATCTAATATAACAATTTACACAAATAGATAAAACGGACATTTAAATACTGTTTGTTGAGGAGAACTAATATATATATATATGCAAGTATGGATTAGGTGTAGCAAAATATTTCAGTTGTGACCAGAAGAATAAACCAAAGACAGCATGAACGGAAAGTATAATCTCATGCACATTCGTTTCGTGCTTACTGGCGACTCATTAGTAGGAGCCGGTATTACGCCCTTTAACCACTATATATTTGTATGAGAAATGTGGGAAAACAGGACGGTACAATCTCCTAGACGAATGTGTAAACCTATAGTAGTGAATCTAACATTATATGAAGCCTCAAAAATGCGACTTCAACGCTAACTCACACTATATAATATATATTCCGAGTCTGTAAAGGATACTAACACTATGGCTATTGTTTTAGTAACCGATACCAACATTATCGTACCGAAAAGGTACATGGTACTAACACAATGGTTTCCGAGTCTGAATATGGTACCAACATGATGTATATCAATTAATGCTATAGTTCACCGAAATTTATAATTAAAACTATTTCTGAACACTTGTTACTCCAGTAAATCCATACACTCTGGCCTTGATCGATATCAGATATCACATGTCGGCTAAGCATGACATCATCGAATTTAATATATAACAGTTAAATACTGCTTGTTGCGGAGACCTAATACATATGCTAGAATGTTTTAGGTATAACGAACCTAGTAATAAATTATTTCAATTATGACCAGAAGGATAAACCAAAGACAGCATGAAAGGAAAGTATAATCTCGTGCTTACTGGCGCCCCTCAGTAGGAGCTGGTATTACGCCTTTTACCCACTATATATTTGGGTGAGGAATGTGGGAAAAGTAAGCACGAAACAAATGTGCACGAGATTATACTCTCCGTTCATGCTGTCCTTGGTTTATCCTTCTGGTTATAATTGAACTAATTTGTTACTAGGTTCGCAACACCTAATACATACTTGCATATATATATTAGTTCTCTGTCACAAGCAGTATATAATTGTTCTTCTCTTGTATTTAAAACAAGCGAATCACGGAGACGGCATCAAATACTCGAAGAGAATAACCTAGAATCTTATACCTAGAAGGTTACCGCATGAATTACGACATGATCGACACGTCACAATCAATCGGCACTCCCTAGAAATTCAATATATTCATAATAATTGTGGTAAACTACCTACAAATTACGACAATACAATCTTTGAATAAAGTCTCAAGCAGGTCATCCGGACCTGTATCTATGCGTAATTTAAAAGATAATATTGTATTCATTACTATTAACTAAGTTTATAGTATAAGATAAGCTATCTACACTAATGATGTGGGCACATTTACGGTGATCCGGACTACTGTAGGTAATAAATAAATTTTCCTCGAAATGTCCACCGGTAAAAAATACGCATTTCATCGGGCTTAAGATTAGCAATACAACCAGAAATTGTTTCACTAACTTAATTTTCGCAGGCCGGTGACGCGGATATGTTGTAATAAACATCAGCTACCTTATGAAATGCTTAGTTTATATATATATATATATATATATATATAATGGGAGTGGTGTCCATATCAAGCACGTGACCTTGATGTAATTAAATAAATCATCGGCTGTTATATTATGCGAAAACTTACTCCATTTGTTCAGTTTGACCGAACTGAAATCTTGAAAAGTGAATATGTACTCATAATTGTTGTTTAATGCTCCATTTTTTCAAAGAGCAGCAACTGAACATTCTCAAATTGATAGATTAAAATCTATAAAATATTGTTTAACGTCAACTATTTTAATTTTTAACTCCAGCCTAAAGCACCAGAATTTCACTAATGCGACAACACCACTTTTGAATAGGAGAACGGATACTTTAGTATAACAAAAACCTGACAAATACAAGAGGTAAACGTATTCCATCTGCTCAATTAAATGTAGAAGCCGAGAAGAAACAAAACTGAATGAGCATATTAAGCATATTTATAAATTGGAGCATGTAGGCAACACATAAGAATTGCAACTTATCCTTAAACCTATCAGCTTGACGGCCAATTTATCATGGCAGTTTTCACTAACCACGTCAGTACTTATCGAATGTAATTTATTGCTCGATTTACAAAATTTTGATTTTTCTGATAGCTGCCATTATTTTTTGTGCTAGAATGCACTATCTTCTCAAAAAGTAGGCAAGAAAACGACTGGCGACTTTATCATTTCAGTTCTCAATAATACGTACAATAGACTGCCTCATGCCTGGCTTTACCCAGGGTTTTTTCAATGTAAAATACATGAGTGTATGATACCGAGCTCTACTGAAGTTCACTGTGCGGCCGAGTTTGATTCTTGTTGTTGCGTAGTATCTAGAGGTAAACGTTGACGCTCGCGCGATGTGTACAACAGAAGCGAATTTTGCTGTTGCCATTAAACTACACACTTTATGAGTCGGTAATAGCCCAGACAAAAAGTGATTCAACTAGTTCGTCCTTAATAACGTGAAGCAGAATGTTAAGTGTTGCAATGACATATTGCGTCAGTGTGGCAAAGGCTTCGTATGAGTTGCATTACAAAAACATTCCGTTTACTATTCAGTTTGGTTCCGTCCTTATTGAGAACTTATCACGTACTGTTCACACTTTGCTGCGGACAGGGCTAACAAAACGAGGGCATTTCTGCATCAGAAATTCTTGCTATAACCAATGAGCCATCATGCCACACGCTATAAACAACTTCCAGTTATATACTAACCAGAGTTTCGTGGTTAGCCTTTTGTTTAGGTGGAGCCTATATTCACTTTACTTTACTGCGGCTGACTCCTTTTGGAGGATAAGCCGGCTCCATTGATTTCATGGAGTTTCTTGGGAATTTGGTACAAGTGGTCTCCCCTCACCACTCGGCTTTTTGATCGAGGACGCACCTCTAGCCTTTGCACATCCAAGCGCAGTCTGCAAGGCAGCAGTAAGTTGCATGGTTGCTGTTGGCTGTTGAGAGCTCATTCGCCATTCGGAAGTACGGGGTACTGTCCAGGAGTCCATATAATCCTGTGGCTGTTGTCCCTTTTGTGGCGGGGAACACACGCCGAGTCATGGTGCCGTCGTCGGGCTCATGTGGTATTTTATAGGAGATCCGATTGCCAGTCGGAAATCCACCACGCCCTGGTGACACCACCGCCATAGCCCCGTTAGCCCATGTATGATCGGCCATCGAGACATGGTTGACACCGCCGTACCACGTTGAGGAGGGGATGGACTTTACGACGGTATACGCAAGATATAATTGAGTCAACACAGTTGATGGAACCGCATTTGTTTGTCTAACGAGGAGCACTTGCCGACCGATCCAAAAATACGTTTACGGATGACAACGTTGGTTATTCCTTGTTGGTAGCCTGACTGTGCCACGCTTCTCAAACATCGGAGGTTGAATGCCAGTAATTGTCTAAAGGGTCAACTCTAAGGGTCCGAGTCTCATTAGCGTATAATATAACCGCACGTACTGAGGCATAAATAGCGAAAGTTAGAGAATGCTTCTGTATACTTTTGCGATTCTTGTGCTCACCTAGTCAGTCATATTGTCTGAGTTATTCATACAGCTGTCAAGATACATAAACCTGTCAACCATGTCCAGATCCTAAATTTGTATCCGCAGAATTCAAGTGAGTGACGGTTGAATCGTCATCTAATCTATTAAAAGTGGCCTGAGCAGAATCGAGATTGTCGAATCATAATAAAATATTGTCTGCATAGTCAAAATCGACTAATTTACCACTCAAGAGAACTTTTACACCTGCATCCTGAAATAATGAAATATTATTGTTCATAATAGTTTATATTACAAAATTAAACTCCAATGAGATAAAGTGAATTGCTTTGACGAATAACGCTGCTGGTTGTAAAGTCGGATGTTACTTCTCTCGCGACCGGAAATGTGAGTGCAGAGCGAGCGTGAACTTTTTATAAATTTAGTGGGCATATCACGTTCTGGCAGAATATCGAATAGAGCATTACGATCCATTGAGTCAAATGCACTCTTTAATCCAAGAAAAACGGATATTATTGGACGGCGATGCACATGTCGCTCTTCTTTAACTTGGCTTAAGGAAACAACCTCGATCTGACCGAAATCCGGTTGGTTCTCACCCGAGTATGAGATTCACGCGAAACACCGAGACGGTGTAGAATAATCGATGCAGAATCCTAGATACAACGGAGGTCAAGCTTCTACCACGATGCTTATCACACGAATTATGATTGATTTTTCTAAGTTATGAATCATGTTCGACGTAATCAAAGCAAGCGACACTACCTCTCCATTCCATATAGTAAGAAATTTTCGCCATCATCTTTAGACAAGCTCGAAAGCAAGACATCATGTCCTGCAATTTTACGACCTTTAAGAAATGGGTCTGCATTCGCTATATTTAATTGTTCGATATTACCGTTCCATACTGTTGAACAAGAAAATTGATCTTTGAAGTGTTCGACACATCCATCAAGACGAAGCATTTTATCGGTTGTTACTGTCGTTTATAGTTCCTCTAGCTTTTATCCCATATCTGTTGCGTGAATAAGCTGGAATCAATGTCGGCTCTTACCAGTCGTGAACGCCTCTTCGATCGCTTCGGTTGTTCGAGTTTGCTTACAACTATTTGAAGTTTGTTCTTATTTATTATTCCGGAAAACTTGAGTCTAAATCTACAACGAACAAGTGCATGGTCTAAGTCGGAATCCGTGTTCAAAAACGGACGACGAGCGTGGATGTAAACACACATCTATAACAAATTTCTACGTGATTTATTAAAGCCCATCATTGTCCGGGGAAGAAACGTCTGACGTTTATGCCACTCGATTATAGTCTAAGGAGGATATGTCGCAACTGTGCTCAGTTACCAACATACGACGTTATCTAAAATTGAAATTGTGCACGCGGGCATTATTATTTAGACAGATGAATTAGAAGATTGAATTCACACTTTACCGAGCACATGCCAACTTCGTGTGTGCGAAATAAGATTAGTGTTACAAGTTCGTCTAAATAAGAGTGTCAACGTGAAAATTTGCAATTGTACACGTTGGCAAGCTTATTTAGGCAGATACAGCGTTCTTCTGTTTTCTGAGGCTAACAAAATAAATAAACATCGCCAAAAGAATCGTTCACGTACAGGTCTTACTTTATGAATTTCTTAGGCCGCTGAGAAACGGTGTAAAATTATGCAATTATTTATTAGGCGTTGCGCAACTATTAAAAAATTATTATTATAATCAAGGTTGCAATCTTGATATAAACACCTCACCCTTTAATTACTTACATATGTCAGTATAAACTAAGAATTGTATAGTGTAGAAAAGGCAATTCATCCAGTAGACCGGTTTCGTCCTTATTGGCAAGTGATCATGTACTGGCCAGAATTTGCTGCAGACAGGACTCGAACCTAGGCACTTCTGCTTCGAAATCTGGTGCTCTAACCACTGAGCCATCCTGCCGCACGCTACACTGAACACACTTTTCAGTTATATACTAACTAATGTAACTTGGTTAGTCTATTTTTCCGTTAGGTGGAGCTCATATGGCATCCATTTAGACCCAAAGTTCCAACCAACCATCTCCATACTGTCATTACTGAACAGACAACACTGGGGGTGCATGGTGTCCTCCAGCACCTGGACAACGGTGGACTCCAAATAGATAATGTAGCAATCAGTTATAGATGGTGGTTGCATCCAGGATTGTCTTTCTTTTTGGAACACTTATGTCGACTCGGACCATGCACTTACCCGTTGTAGATTTGCAGTAAAATTTTCTAGGAAAATAATTAAGCATGAGCCCTAAATTCATTTAGGCAAACTCAAACAATCGTCCTTCCGACAAAAATATGAAGGTATTATAAAATCTAAGCTAATTGGTCTTGATGGCGAAAATCCAAGTTTACTTTAGTCAAAGATAGGTTCCACTATGCACAATGCAGGTACTTCTGTACGTGGCTCTCTGTGAAATCTATGTAAATAGTCGAAGCAAAGCGCCAAATTCCACCTGGCTTGGCTCATAATAATACTCGTTGCAATATAAGACGTCAAATTAAGCGCAGTCTTAAAGTCGATCGCGAGAACTTTTGGACCAGAGAGGCTGAATGAATGGAAGCGTTCACAATAGGTTCCAGAAAATTAAAAGTTAGTGAAACTATAAATGATAGTAACAACCATTTAATAACCGATAAAATAAGTCGTCGTAATAGGTGTGCTGAACACTTCTTTGGCAATCACGTCGGTTCCGATTCCTGAAAATATAACTGCATCAACAGTGTGGTATGTTAGTCTCGAAGAGCCATCAGAGTTAGAAGTACGCGTTAAGGTCTACCACGAATTATCGCATAACTTTACAACCAGCAGTGGTATTCGCACACGGTGGTTACCAACAACTAATGGACAACTTTAACATCCACAGACGTATTTTTTATCTGCCAATAAGTGCTCCTTGTCAGAAAAACAAATAAGGCTCCATCAACTGCGTTTTCTCGGTCACGTCTTGCATATGCTCTCAATTCGATTGCCGAGTAGAGCTCTGTTATCTCATCCAACACCAGATTGGCATAAGAAACAAGGTGGGCAGATATTGACATTGCAGAAACAGTTGAAGTCACTTACATTCAAATTGGTTAGGGTTGGACCCACTCGTCTGCCAGGATGCGGTCCACGTGCGCATCATAGTTCTTCGTTAGAAACCCTTAGTGATATGGCATCGAATGGAGCTGTGGCGATCTTGTTGCAGATGTCTAGTAGAATCATCTTCGTGACCTACTTTTCTTAGTAGGGCCAAGTTAGCTGCGAGGTTTGGTTTATTTATGACGTGATACAGTGAAAGCCGCAAGGAAGCTGTGTTGCCTTGCCCTAATGCAAATTTGACCATAATGGTGTTGTGGAGAGGTTTAGTTTGGCTCATTTCTGTGAGTTATCCTGATAAATTTACTCATAGTAACTATGTATTCTTTCTTTCTATGGTAAATCTCAATAGTAATTTTGGCTAAATATTATTTCTGTTGATATTTATATATATTTTTACATTTCTTAATGTTATATGGAAGTGAAACATTAGTCACTTGTGACTTTTGTATGGCTTAGTATGATGATGATGATATTGGTCATTTGACACGCTGATAAGAATCAGTTTTAATGCAAATAAGCTACGGGAACAAAAGTTAGTTCTAGTATTGCATTTTATAAACCTGTTCGAGAAATTAGGTTTACTTATAAATTGACGCTCAAAACGACCGAAAAACGTAAAGCTCGAAACGAATAACTTATGTTTAATTCTCACATTTTATATAATAAATTAGGCGATCAATAGTAAGTAGCAATTTGCGAGTACACTCGTATTGACTTGGAGAACCGCCAAGAGAATACCACAGGTGTTGGCAATATACAACAGAACAAAAGCTTGACTAGAAACCAAGTTTAGTTTGTCTGGTGCTAAAACACCAGACCACCTAAGGTAAATAATTTTCATTTAAATGGCTTTTAGTTTTTCAATTCCGTAGATGCCAACAATTCATTCCATCCTGTATGTAGTATTAAACCAGCCCAATATAACCACATCTAAATCTGTAAAGTTAAGAGGTGAATAGAATTAAACGCAAACTGAATTTCTAAAGAGGAACAAAGCAATTTAATTGGACAAAGGAAAGTTAATCACTGACTCGAGATAGCTGCAAACGAGACTATTGCAATCAAACGCATGAGAGAGAGATGACATGGAAGGTGCAGCGGCCAGTTTTTAGCAGGTGCAGCAGGAAAATCAACAAAATTTGTGTTGGTAAAAATGCTTTCAAGGAAAATGTTCTGCATTGGCCTGAAAATAACAATTTTAACGCATTTATGCAGTTCTGCCGGACTTTCAGAGGCACGAAATGTAGTAAGCAAAATATGTCATAGAAATCATCACATTTATGTTTAAATTTTCATTAATTCCGGTAAACTGCATTTATAATAGAACCAATTTTATTAGGTATGTCGATAGTAAAACTAGAAAAATTTTAAATATTGTGAATACCTGGGCCAAGCAAATGAACGGCTAGCTGTTGAAGTATTGATTTCAACTCGAATTCTAGGCGACAAGACGTCTCTATTGTATGCCAGGATTGGCGACCATCGTAAGATATATTAGGCGTATTGTGGCCACTCGACGTTTCAAGTAATTGAAAGCATTTAGCAGGATCTGAGGCACCACGAAACAACTACGCTTACACACAAACAAAGTTAAGCATAGACACATAAAGAAGGCTCACGTTAGACCATTGAAAAATTTTAACAAGATTAAATATACAACTACAAGTAAACAGCACCGAATGAGATAAATAAATCGATGTCTCACCGTTGAATGAGCGAAAAATTTAAAGTGAAGGCGCTGTAAATGTGCACTAGGTCGCTCGTTCCTAGTGAGAATGTGGGGTGTTGAAATTGTATTAGTCAGATTTCTAATGATTGCCAGCCTGATACGAGAAAGTCTAATAGCGCGCACACACTCTACCACCAAACCACCGTTAATGTCCAGCCTCCAGTGATTCACTAAGTGAAGCAGCAAACAGGCGAACACTTCGAATGTGCATTTTAAGATCATAAGCTCCTAATTTCCACCGGAGCCTACTGTGATGAGGAATTTAATCCTCATTGATGAACGCGCGTGTACGTAAAACAAAAGCGAATATCTGAAGCGTGCATGAAACCAGTTACTGCCTCGTCAATCGCCGTTCAAATTACAAATAGAAATCGAACAGCACGACGAGTTACCTGTCTGAATATAGTTCAGCATTCGAAATGTCGAAGATAGGACCACAGGACAATTTTCGGGACAAAAAGTCACCGTCAGCATTCTTACGAAGCATAAAGAAGTAAGGAAATAAGGAAAATATATCTCTCGGAAGCTTCGTGTCATACCTTACATCAAGTAACTGATATAATTAATTACTAGAGAACAAAAGTTAGCATTTTCAGGCATTCAAAAAATTCTGCTCGCCAGCCTATCGAGGAAGTTCAATTTAAAGACTGGAACTGCACGGATACTATTATTCGCGATATCAGTCACACGATCACGCTACACTGTGGCGTCACTAACTAGGAGGAACTTGAATGAGCGAAAATGTGAGGGAGACCAGCAGAAAACACAGCCCCTTGCAGAGGTGTGGTCAATTCTGTCTTATTAGCATAGGCATTATGATACACAACTGCTGCGCACACTAGATCCCCATTTCTGTATTTATATATGTATGTACGTATGTATGTATGTATGTATGTATGTATGTATGTATATATGTACGTATGTATGTATGTATGTATGTATGTATGTATGTATGTATGTATGTATGTATGTATAAGTGCATGTTTGTATGTATGTATGTATGTAGGCATATATGTATGTGTGTATAAATTTATGTATACATTCATATTTAATTAAGCTTTGAAACTAGTGGCAACTACAATAGTTTCAGATGATTATACGAAGCTGCAAATTAATCTTGCAACCAGCTTATCAGAGGTATGAGCCAAAAAGCTGCATTTCGAATGGTAGTCTTTCAGTTTGCATATTTGGTTTTAGTCTGTGTTTTTAAAAATTACGCATTTACTATATACAATACTAAATTGTGTTAAATTGCAAACGGATTTAAATGATCAGCCTGTAGGACTTCAATTTTACATTTTGCTATTTGATGCTTATTCGTGTTCCTTTTCAATACTTTGAACAGTTGTCTTTCTTGACGCATAGTTCATTATTATTTACAAACTCCACTGTCATAACAGCAATATAAAAGCATAAAGTATGACCAAATAGAAGTCTAAAATAAAAAAATATTAACGGAGATTGATTCATGAAGACAGGATCCAGTTCAGATGGAGATACTTAGGTAAAAAAAAGAAATATGGCCAAATCGGATTAATGACGGAGGAATATCGGCAATACAGCTTCATCGTGGTTTCATTGAATCGCTTAATAAACCCGGATAAAACTTGCAGCTAACTCTGCCCAAATAAGAAATAAAATTTTCCATGATAGTTGTGCTAGTAATCTGCAACAAGATCGTTAGTGGACTCGACTCGATGCCATATCGTGCAGAGTTTCCAACCAAGAAATATGATGACACGTGGACCCTATCTTGGCAGACGAGCGGATCCTATACTACCCAATATGAATGTAGTCGGCTTTAGCTGGTTTTGTGATGTCAAAATCTGTTACCTTTTCTTCTTACGCTAATCTGGCGTTGGCTAAGAGTAAAATGGTGTATTGGGCAAACAGATTGACGGCAAGCGTTAAAACGTTGCTAAACCAACGCGATTTGTGGAGCCTTTTTTATTTGTATAATTAGAAGTACTGTTTAGTCGCTCATAAAACACGCCTTCGGATGTCAGGGTTGCTTATTTGTCGATGGTTACTTGTGTGGACTACTTTTATTATACAACGATGTTCGAATGCCTGTATATGTCTAAAGTCGTCGAATCTAAAAGACCAAGTTTCACTAGCGTATAACAAAATGACAAGTCCATATGCATTGTAAACATGATCTTTAAGGCAGAATGAGATACTGGCATTTCTCTAAAAGTTGTGAAGATTAGAGAAAATTCCACTAGCTTTCGCGATTCTCAAACTCACCTTAGTTATTGATACATATACTAAGACATGTAATCCTGTAAAACACATGCAGATCTTAATTTTGCATAAGAAGTGAAATGAGTGGTGGGTGGACATGTAGAAGTAGCTTACATTGAGAGGGTGCGAATTTCATACAGAAAGACGGAACGACGACTGTTAAAGTGGCCTGGGTAGAATCTTGGTTGTCAAGATCGACTAATCTACCGTCAATGAGACTTTTGATGGACGAGTGTAATTCATTATGGCATCTAATACAAAATTAATTTTAAAACGGGGAAAGTGAACATCATTGTCAGACATCGTTTTTCTTGATAATGTATTTTCCTCCAATTCTGCATAGAAATCAATTTATTTTATTTGTACACATCGCTTAAATCATAGGCCCTGAAGTCTTTATACGGTGTCAATAAAAACATGCTGTTACATACACCATGCGCAATACGAGGCAAAGTAACTAGGTATCTACGCGAATGAAAAATCTCACGCATACAAATTGTAAACGGAGGTATGCAATTCCTGCACATAGAGATTTCGAAAGTGCTTTGGGCTACACAACAAAAGTAACTAGGCAGTTGAACTGAAAAATTGCATTGATGAGCAAAACAGTTAAGAATACGGCGTTGTGCTTTAGTTCATAACAATAATGAAGTTGTGTCTCCAAACGTCCACCGCAGTATTCCGTGTGCACTGAACCACAGCCGTTGCTGAAAGCTATCAGCAAGACGTGACGGGAGTGTTAGAATTATTTGGTGATTTTACTTTACTTTACTTTACTGCGGCTGACTCCTTTTGGAGGATAAGCCGGCTCCATTTTCATGGAGTTTCTTGGGAATTTGGTACAAGTGGTGTCCTCGAGTTGCGTTCGCGAGTTGGTGCTCTGCACTATGAGTTTTACAAAGACAGGATTGATCCCCATTTCCAAGTACGCACCTGTTTTGCCTTCGATCAGGCTGGGTGCGTATTCGTCCCTTTCTTCCGAAGGCTTCAACATCTTTCATACTAGCCATTGGAAATGCGATGTTAAACAGTCTTTGTTTACTGACTACACTTTGGCGCATTTTATCCAGCACCATCATCAGGCCACTATACACAGCACAATACTCACAATAGCAGATTTAAGCAAATGTGAGTATTGTGCTGTGTATAATGGCCTGATGCTGGTGCCGGAAATAACGCGCCGACACGTGGCCAGTAAACAAAGACGGTTTAACACCGCATTTCCAATGGCTAGTATGAAAGATGTTGAAGCCTTCGGAAGAAAGGAACGAATTCACACCCAGCCTAAGCGAAGACAAAACAAATGCGTAACTGGAAATGGGTATCAATATGACTTTTGTGAAACTGATAATGCCAAGCAACAACCCGCGGACGCAACTCGCAAAAATCAGCATATAAACAACAACCCTTAAAAAACATATCTATCAGAATTATTAGTTTCTCGAGAAGAATGCTTTGGTCTGAAATCATGACAGCAACAAATGTTGGGCAGACACAGGCCTGTCGATCTTCCAGCCAGCTGGAAATTTTCATGGATACTGGGCATTATAAAAGTAGCACATATATGATTGCGCGGGCAATGGTAATAATTATTAAAATAATTTATGATATTTGAAATAGCACATTTCATTAACCAGCCGCACAACATAGCAAAATTTGTTTTTTCTCACAAGATGTTCGAAACGCGGAAATACGTTTATCGACGGGTTCAATAAAATTTGATTGGTATTTGTCTTCAATTTGCAAACTTGATTCAAATGCTTATCACAACCCATGCAATAAACAATTGTTCTATTGTATAACTAATAAACTTGTGCAGACGCAAATTACAGTTAAGTAAAGTTTAGGCCGGATTAATTGCGGTGACAGCCGCATATCTGAACTTTCCATATGTTTATCAATGTATTACGAGATAGACGCGCTAGTCAGCTTACCGTGGTGCTTAGATGATGGCCATGAATTGTCAAAGAACGTCAGAATGTGTGGCTGATGTTAGCTCTATGATGATGTGGCTCTATTGGTAAAATTCAATTGGATTGTTGCCTTTCTCTTAAGTGCATAAATTTAATTTATTATGACGACAGGGATGAAAATGGGCGAAGTTGTGATGTCACTGGTCATAGTGGCATTATCAAAGTTGAACAATTAAAGAATTAATCCTTACAATTTCATTTACTAACGAATTTTATCATCACTAAATTCTAAGTAAACCGTTATTAATGAATAAAAGAACTGATTTCATTCCAAATATAGTTTACGTTTTAACTTGTCATGCTGCCCTTGTTGAACCTTTTTAAAATCCATCTAAACTTCCATTTATCAGCCACATTGAGCTGTAATGTTTCACATCATAGTTCACAATAAATTAAGGCAATCAAAAATGTGTTCCAGTCATGAGCACATTGCGAAAAGCTTTCACGTTCAAATCTGCTATTCCCCACTCTGCCGATAATTCGCTTGAGAATCTCAGATTGAATCTCAAAACTTGACTAACCTGTTAGCTAATTTAAAAGCGAAGGTTTCTTATTAAAATGCTTATTTAGCAGTATAATATATTCTATGTGATAATGGATCAGAAATTTTCAGGTGTTTCGAAAGGAAGACGCCTTAAATAAATGCAAGGATATTTTACATTTTATAGCGCGTTTGTTTAAATCGCAGACTTAAGTTACAATGTAGCTATAAAAAACAATTCACTCTATTTATAAAACATGGGCAACATGCAGCAAAAAATATTTCCCTAACATCTCGCACCCAACTGGACGCCAAAATTGTGGCAAGATGTTACGAAAATCAATTCATAGTAGAATAAGGTTAGCGATGCTAAAATGGTATGATTTAAATTTGCTTGGCAGCACAATAAAATAAATAACTGCACACCTCATCAGCACTAAACAATCGTACTCCCTCCATCTGATGAAATACCGGGTAATGTTGACGATCCACATCATCGCGGCGGTACACATCTCCAGCCAATAAAAATGCGTCCAGACCTTGGCCAATCAACTCGGCCTGATGTGCTGACGTGTGGCTGCGCAGCAAAGTTGTCTCGTTTACATAGTATGTGTCACGCTTTGCTCGGCTGATATGGTCCTTCGGCACCAGAAGACTGTCAAAATTCTGATTTGTAGACACCACAGGACTAAGGCAATCATGTAGACTGAAGAGAGGTGAACCTGTTTGCCCCAATTGACCGGAATAAGGATGTTTCTTCAAAGAAATTAATGTGAACAGATAAAAATGAAGAAAATGATTAAGTCAGGTACCAGGGAGAAAGGTTTGCACTTCTCGAAAATGTATACGACAATCTTTTCAAATCAATAACCTTTTTAATTTTATTGTCCATATATATATATATATATGGTATATATATATATATATATATATATATATATATATATATATATATGGAGAAAGCTGCAAATAAGTTAATGGCCGTGACTGCATAGAAACTGTGCAGCCGTCATTTCCGGCCGGCGTAATGCACATGCGAGACCATTAGAGACAGCCACATATCCAATTTGTCATATATGCGCAGTGTGGATTGATCTCTGCTAGCCTGGGTTTTCCATCACCTGCTGAGGCTAACTTCATGGAAGGTCGAAACACATCAGTCCTGTATGGGGACTGGCGGTAGTTTTGCTATGTTGTTCGACGATTGGTTAAATAAAATGGGATTGGTGTTTACTTCAAGCTCGCAAACTTGATTTAAAGAATTGTTACCGCCACCCGCGCAATCAATTATTGTTTGATCTTATCAAATATTAGCATGTATTATTAGATTCATAGTAGGTTAGAAATTAATCACAAAAGTTGGCATTTTAAAGTAAAGAATCTAAATTAGTTTAAATCAGTTTAAAATTCATCAGTGTAAATATGAATGAGATTTGTAGGCGAAAGAATATGATTGGGGGGACAAAGTGAAGTTAATGATTGTCGTCAAGGCTTGTCATGAATAATAATCAGTCGACTAAACGCTCTATATTTTAATGTATACTAGTTTTGATTCTTACATGCATGCGGTACACTTATCTTCTTGGTTTGCATACATAAAAGTGAATCTCTCATGTCTATTTAATTATATATATAATTAAGCAGTAAACATTTACGAAGGAAAATAGGCCAGCCTACTCGGACAGACAAACCGCCTAGACCTTCATCAGAATTTAAGAACAGATGCTTCGCCGTCACATAACTATAAAATATGAAACCTACAGTGAATTTAAGCTACTATTGTAGTCAATTAAATCATTGTAGACCCACCAACTTAAATTAAAAGGTTTATACCTAAAATGTTCTGTACGTAGCTTGGTGGACTTTAGTAGGAATCTACAAAAAGAATTTCCTGAAAATCCCCTACAGTTCAGAGATGAAAGCGACATTATTTTGCAAACGTACAAAACATTCTCGAATAATGAAAGCTAACACATCCTTAAAAAGGAAATCTGTGTTCAGCAATGTGTTCAGATCCGAATTCGCTTCCGTAAAATACCTGCCGATTTTCGCCCATCTATGTCTCAAGCCATTTTTTGGGATACGATACGACATGATCCAGTAACCGATAGCGCGAATGCTAACGTCAGGTCACGAGATTACCGGTCTATGCCCACGGTGGTGCTTCTTGGAAACGCAAGTAGACGAATTTGTTGAGGGCAGACAACGGGGCACCATTCAGCACAATCTTTGACTGAAGATTAGAAATAAATATGAAGTCGATGACTCTCTGAAGTTTACCTTCTCTCTTCAACGGAACATTCACCTCAGCATATTCAAGATCAGCAAGAAGACATCCCCGATTTCCAGTTCAGAAAATGTTTTACAGACCTAACAGAAGACAATCTCGATAACATAATTGAAGAATATGGAAGCAATAATACATCTTTGCTGAAGGTCTGAGAAAATTACAACTGCTTTAATGCAATTCATACTAGTGTGAAAACAGCAGGCCTCATGAAGCGGAATATTTTTTTACCGGGGCATCATAATTACGCACAGCTCACTATAATATTTTTTGCACCAGAGTCAAAAGCGGTTTAGCCTAAAAGATTTTCAACTGAATATCGTTGATACCAATGGCACAATTTGGGAACGTGGCACAGTGCATGAATTTCGGACACACGTAGCATTTTCGGTCAAACCCCAGTCTAAATTAGCTTGCGTCACATTCAATTCACTCTCCGGAGCATTCCAAGGATAATAACAGGGAACACACTAGAGCAAGTTAAATTTACAAAATTTGGCTGGAATTTCAGGATCACCTTTATTGGACGATCACTAACACGGCACTAGTCAGATTTATTTCAACGTTGTTAAAGTTATAAATAGTTCTATAAAGTCCAAATAGTAACACTTAACTAAATCATATTTACATTTACACGCGCGAGTAGCTCAACCGGTTACTAACACAAAGACTATACGCTTTATGCTTTTATCATTGATAGGTTAGCTTTTCATTTGAAATAAATCTAGCATTTCTTTAATCTCTAATCTTTACCTATTTAAATATTTTTTTTTCGGTAATGATAAAAAACTACGCTCCGTGTTTCCTCACTCTTACCTACCTCCATCTACAAAAATTGCTGACATTCATATGCGGTCTGGGTAATAATAGTTTCCATGTCTAAAAAATTAAGGTAAAATATCTTAGGAATCTCCCAGTAACATGGAATAAAGACGTTTATTTCATTTTAATTGAAGACAGTATGACTGCAAGTTTACCGACACTGTAATGAATATGTATTAGGTGTTGCGAACCTAGTAACAAATTAGTTCAGTTGTGACCAGAAGGATAAACCAAAAGGGGTATATCTTGAGTCCATGATTGATACATGAGGAACATTTTGAAATGTGTTTAGTGAGATTCGAAAGGTCTGACTGAAATCAATCATGTTATCTATAAATGGCATACAGTAAGCGGTGCTGGGGTAGCGTATTAGGTTTTGCGAACCCAGTAACAAATTAGTTCAGTTGGTGACCAGAAGGATAAACCAAAGTCAGTATGAACGGAAAGTATAACTACGCACATTCGTTTCTGTGCTTACTGGCGACCCCATCATCAGTAGGAGCTTGATATTATGCCCTTTAACCACTATATATTTTGGTCAAGAATGTGGGATAATAGGACGGTACATTGAAAGAAATTTCATTGTTGCGAACCTGGATTAATTGAAATTACTTGATCTGCGTTTTGACTAACGCAGCTTTCATTGCTCCAGTAATTTTTTTTGGCAAGATATTTCGACCTACCTTGCCGTAGGTCTTCATCAGTTGCATTTCATGTTCTCGTAAAATGCAACTGATGAAGACCTACGGTAAGGTAGGTCTAAATATCTTGCCAAAGATAATTACTGGAACAATGAAAGCTGCGTTAGTCATATTAGTTAATATATATATATATATATATATGCATATATATATATGTATATATATATATATATATTATTTTGTTATTAGTTCTCCGCAACAAACAGTATTTAACTGTTATAAATTGAATTGAATGATGTCATGCTTACCGCGAAATGTGATAACTGATATCGATGAAGGCCAGAGTGTATGGTTTAACTGAAGTATCAGGTTTTCAGAAATAGTTGTAATTCTTAATTTCGGTGAAATATAGCATAACTTGATATTCATCATGTTGGTTCCATGTACCGACTCGGAAACCCTAGTATAAGTACCATGTACATTTTCGGTACAATAATGTTGGTATCGGTTACTAACATAATAGCCAAAGTGTTAGTATCCTTTACAGACTCGGTATATATACTATATAGTGTGAGCTAGCATTGAAGTCGCATTGTCGTTGACGTTAGATTATGTTAGCTTCGCTATTAAAGGTTTACACATTCGTCTAGGAGATTGTACCGTCCTATTATTCCACATTCTTCTACCAAATATATAGTGGTTAAAGGGCGTAATACCGGCTCCTACTGATGAATCGCCAGTAAGCTGAAACGAATGTGCATGAGATTATACTTTCCGTTCATGCTGCCTTTGGTTTATCCTTCTGGTCACAACTGAACTAATTTGTTACTAGGTTCACAAAACCTAATACATACTTGCATATATATTAGTTCTTCGCAACAAACAGTATTTAACTGTAATAAATAGGCGTATTGTTCCATTTTGAGCAAATGTTAACAAGCATTGCCTGAATTCACGTGTTTGAAAGCAATAACAGGACAGAGATCCTTGTACAGGATATAGGCAGACGACATACTTCATACATAACACATTGAAAAAGCTGTTATATTACACAGAAAAGGCTTTGAAACATCAAATTTACCTCAGAAAACGAAAAATATCAAATAATGCTTTCAAATTCTTCAAAATCAAACAAAAAGAAGGTGGTTTTCGCCGTCCACTTACAGGAGAGCCCCATTTACGTGGCAATATACTTATTAAAAATTTGCTTGTATCTAAAACAAAAAAACGGAACTTAGTGATAAGCCTCAGCGAAGAGGATCCGAAACACTGGCTGGGGAAAGAACTTGATGCACTAAGAAACATGTTTCCAGACAAAGATCATCCATATCGAATCGTAAAGGTAAAATTCCATCTCGTAAATTAAAAAAAAGGAATTACGCACAACATGCCAAACACAAACATCTATAATTTCAATGATGTCCTCATGTTAAAAACGCACAATGTTGTGTGATGACACATCAGAGATCAAATACCTCTCACCGCAAACCCACATATCTGTGGACTTTGTATCTAAGCAATAGCCCGTATCTAGGCCGCACTTCGAATCAGACGGTCGCAACAATAAATCGGCATTTATCGCAAAAGCTTGTTCGAGATGGAATCGCTCCAGCCGGAACATCCATTATAACCGAACAGATATGGAATTCCGGACATCATGCAGCATAACGAATATTATCCGAACTTTCTATGACAAAGCATAACATGCAAGCCAACTTACAAGGCATTGACAAAAATAGAGCAAATGCAAATCTTAAGCAACAAAAAGAATTACAAATGCGATATAAATTTAATCGGCCTCAATCATCTCCCACCACCCTAAATCCAGATGAAAATAAGGTCTAAACAAGCCCAACATTTTACGGTTCAAAAACATAAAAAGGAGTATCAGGTGATGCTTTCGCAGTCACCGCAAGCAACTTGGTTTCTAAATAAGGTTATCCAATATAAAAAAGTGGTTGTCCTACAAGAAACAACCGTTTGCAGACGAGCTGACAAGTTTACTAACATAAATCACTGAAAAACACGCTAATTTAAATAAATATTGAAGCCACAATATAAAATGAGAAAGGCCTTTGCAGTAAATAATCACAGCTGCTTAAGTGCTAAGGCCCACATATCAGGTATCATATATCAATGTGTACATATACAGAAGAACAAACAGTCAAACAAAGCAGCAAAACATCAAGATTGAAGAACCTATGCTTCACCGCCGCATAATTGAAAGTCAACCGATATGTGCGGGTTCTACAACATGCCGGATCGTAAATTAGTGATTCTAGATGCAGTGCCGATCACGCTATATCAATATTATCAATATCAGTTAAATCTGGCAAGTGCAGACATCCAGTAAAAATGACTAAAAAGCATCAACATACGAAAACAGTAATCATTGGTACGGCATATGGCAGGACCTATAAAGCACTCACATACACAACAAGAAGAGTAATAAAGATTCCCCACAATCAGCATTATAATCTTTTGATTGGCACAAAATCCAGTATTTTCACATTGGGACTATAGAAACGGAACATATCATTAAAAAACTCCTAAAATGGAAAATCGAAAAATAATCAAATCTGGCTCATTAGACATTAAACTCGGACATAAAAATTATATGCCTTAGAAAATTAGTTAACGGCATTCATTGCTCGCAAGGCAACACGAAATAATAATGCATCATCATCATCATCATCATCATCATCATCATCATCATCATCATCATCATCATCATCATCATCATCATCATCATCATGTCCAGCCACACAAAAGTCAAGTGACTAATGTTTCACTGCCATATAACCATAAGGAGTGAAAAAAATTATATAAGTGAATTTAGACAAATTATTAGTGAGATTTACGAGAGAGAGAGAGAGAGAGAGAGAGAAGGAATACCTTGCTACTATGAGTAAATTTATCAGGATAACTCACAGAAATGAGGCAAACTAAACCTCTCCACAACACCATTATGGCCAAGTTAGCATTCGGGCAAGGCGACATCAGCAAAATAATGCATCATGCATACGCTTAATAAGCTACGCAAAAAACTGATACAAAAATGCGCTTTGTATATGCATATCAATCTTGTCGGTATGAGCTAAATATGATATTAAAAGATACAACAGCCAACGCCGGAGCTCGAACCTTCAGGGAATAGTTGGTTCATTTGTGAAACCATTACCCTTCGTCAGCGACGCAACACATTGTATGCGATTTTCAGTAATATACCAGATTATATATATATATATATATATATATATATATATATATATATATATATATATATAATTCAAACAACCGGAGTGGGCGTGTTTGTGAATTTCTATAATTCTCTTAATTTTAAACGCAGATCGCGTTTCATTTTGTTCTTATTTTTTAGATTTTCTAGATTTCTCGTCTGATTTCATCTCTGATAGATCTGAATTTACTTACATAATTTAGTTGGAATTTACCTACATATTCCAAGGACTTAATTTTATCTCTTCGGATTTTACCGTTTTTATATATATATCCAATTCATTCTCTCTCGTCGGTATTCTACACCATTTCTGTTTTTTATTTCACTCCTCCATCATGAACCTGATTTTGTCGCCATCCTCCACAACCCCGTTCTTAACCCAGAAGCTAATTTACAATCTCGTTAACCTCCAGCAACAAATGGCTGGATGTCACGGGAGTGATCGGAGCTCTGACTGGCAACTTCTCGATTTCCACCTTGCAGCCACACTGATGGCAGGTCATGAATGCACTCTCCTCTTCCTAGATATATCCAAGGCTTTTGATTCGTTGTCGTTTTCGGCAATTGAATCCGCCTTGTTAAGCAGTGGTATTTGCGGCAACGTCCTCAATCTTATCAGTTACTATCTCCGGAACTGATGCGCAACTGTAAAAATCGGAAATAGTCACTCAAAGTCAGCTCTTATCCGATCTGGAGTTCCTCAGGGCTCGGTACTTGGTCCAATTCTTTTCAACCTGTCACTCGCACGAGTGCAGGTGTAAGACAACCTATTCAAGCTGTTTAAATATACAGATGACATGGTCATAGTATTCAGTAACCCTACAGCATCCAACCCTTCCTTACCTCTTATCCTCGCTCCATTCGCAGTTTAGCAAAATCTGTCTCAAACTTAACCCCGCTAAAACTCCTTTGATGAAACTCTCCTCTGACCCACTCTGCTCTCTCTCGGATGCTAATTTATCCATAGATATTGAAATAATAGATTCGGCCAAGCACCTTGGTATCTATTTTTCAAAATCTCTAGACTTCTCCCCACATCTTAAACATACTACTTCCAAACTCTTCAAGTGGGCCCGTTTGATCTGCTTCAAGACTAACAACCCCATTCTCCAACTCACATTGTTCAAGGTCTACGTTCTACCCTCATATCATATGCTAGCGAATTTTATTGCCCTCTCGCTCTAGCCTCCTCTTACGCCATCAAACATTATTCCTCCAGATTTCTAAAGCGAGTCTTTCCTCACAGCCAGAACTATCGGGAACGCCTACTCTTGACTAACCATCTTCCGCTATGGTTTACTCGACACTGACGAGTCATTTCCTTCGTTAATAAGATCACAACTATCCTATCACTTTCAAACTTAGCTCACCCAAGTCACCATTACGCTAGACGACATGGCAACTCTTCAATCCAATCAACCACACTCAATATATTTAACAAAATACATCTCTTTTCAAAAGCCACAAATGTATTCAACGATCTTCCCGCGGAAATGAAGCTCCTATACCAGTACGAATTTAAAAAGGCGGCTCGCAATCACTTCTTTAACGAATTCCTATGCGAGACGTCTGATTGGAAGCGAAACTGGTTCCTCCTTAACCCATAGCACTACTTTTTATAACTAGGCTATTGTCTAGTTTCAGAGCGTGAAGTCTCTTCTGGTTGGCCTCCAATTTCAACTATTCGCCTCTGATACTAAATTTCTAACTCTTGACTCCCTAATACCCTTTAAATACTGTTTGTTGCGGAGAACTGATATATATGCAAGTATGTATTATGTGTTGCGAACATAGTATTCTATTCTCATATTCATTCCACCGCATCCAAATAAAGAATACTTTACCACGTTTCGCCCTACCAAATCCTTTCGTTTTTGTTTCAGCGAACGACCGGAAACTCGAAACGTCCACTGGACCATCCGATGGTATACATCGGACGCTGATTCCGCTTCGCTTTCCATCGGTCGTATTCTCGCGCAACGGAAGCCAGTGAACCCAGCACGAGACACTGACAGTCTGACTCCCCACAAGCTTCAACATAGTCGACTTCATCCTAGTGAATAATACCTTACAGAAATTAAATTTCCGCGACAAAGAACCCCGTCGGTCGACTTCTGCAGCTGGTCAGCCCTTACCTTCGATCCCACATTCAAATTCGTGTATCCGGCACCAGCTTATCCGTATTGATGTTCGGAACCCTCATGTTTCGTACACCAGTCGATCCTACCTAGGCAGATGGAATCCCTTTCACCAGATCGAACTATCACGGAGTTGATGAAAGCACTTATCTTTCTCAACTCTTTCCCTATAGTTAAATACTTTGCTAGTCACAAATTCATTCATCTCTACATATCCTACCTTTGATTTGTTATTTTAATGGTAGGGCCTGGCTGGACTGTTGCCAAATAAATTTATATATATATATATATATATATATATATATATATATATATATATATATATATATATATATACACATATATATATATATATACATCGCCGTAGCAATGCTTATGTTGTGCGCATTATTAGCTGGCTCTAGCAACTGGATATCAAAACGCAAACACTATGAATATAAAACAAAAAATGAATAGACATAATTCAGATGTTCGATTTACTTCAACAAATATACAAAAAGAAAATCACCTTGTAGAAGAAATCTGCAATTCGCTGCTTCAACAGGCAGAGCGGGTGATATCGCTTGTTGTGCAACTTGCATTCGGTTAGACTCAGAACCTTTGGCGATAAATTGAACCATGATGGATCCCGAATGAACTGACGTCCGCAAATAGTAACCCAATTTGGTCGATGGCCAACACCACCCCCTTTATTTCCTAATGTTTCGTTTATTCTATTTGTATTTTCTTCATCATTTACGGATTTTTCATCTATTCCTTTTGTACTATCATTAAATACTTCGTGCGATGATTCGCTTTTCTGATTTGGCGAACAGTTTTTACTGTTTGTCGTTAAATTAGATGAAGTAGATTGATGTCTAAGTTGTTCCAGTATGACCGGCTTCGATTGATACTTATAATATTGGTAATTATGCGCATCGGATGCCCCTCCGGATGTAATCAATGCAGCATTGAGTGACTAAAAACAATACAGAACCGAAAATGTATAAAATAATGGTGACTAACCTTATATTCGAACATGACTACTAATTAAAATAACACGCGTTAGTTGCAAAATGAAATAAACAAAAAATAGCTAGGTTAAATTAACATATCTCTCACATAATTAAAATTTAAACTTCAACCGCACACAACTGCGGCATAAAATCAAATTTTCATTTTGGATTATATGATAAAATATGCAAATATATTTCAATTTGCAAACATTAGATTTGATGATTCGTCTTTGCCATCGGGTCAATAGGCCAAGATCAACTAGTAGCTCATAATGATACCACAGGGTTTAGCCAAACCAAGATAAAATAAATCCCTAGAAGATATGTTTCAAGCAATACTAGTAAATATTTATATTGAATTATTAATTTTATCGATTTTTTACATGCAGTTAATAAAACTCACGCATTGGAAGCAATGCGAATTTATGGACATTAGCAAGGAATGAAATTATAATGAATTACGCATTGCATAAACTGTCAGTTGCACATCATCATCATCATCATCATCTTGTATAGCAACACAAAAGCCATTAGCAACTCATCCACATCATACCCAACGATACAAAAGCCAAAAGTGACCAATGTTTCACTGCGCTTAGAACCATACGAAGTTAGAAAATATATAAATTTACACTTTATCTGATAGTATCTGATAAAATTTCTTTTTTTTTTGCAACATAGGAATGGTACAATGAATATAAATAACAGAAATATTTTAGACAACTTATTAGTGATACTTACGAGAGAAAGTAAGCCTAGTTACTATGAGTAAATTTATCAGGATAACTCACAGAAATGAGGCAAACTAAACCTCTCCACAACACCATTATAGCCAAGTCAGCATAAAGGCAAGGAGACATCATCAATACAGCTTCCTGGCGGCTTTCACTGCATCAACAGTCATAAAAAACAAAACAAACCTCGCATCCAGCTTGGCCACCACCAAAGAAGAAAGTTACGTAGAGATGATTCCTATTAGAAACCTGCAACAAGATCGCCATTGAGCTCGATTTGAGTTGCCATATCACAAATGGAATATCGAGTTTTTATCAGTATATTTACCTAGGTAACACCCAAGTAAGGTAAACTAAACATCTGCACATCATTATGTCCAAATCAGGCATTAGCGCAAGGCAACATCAGCAATACAGCTTCCTTGCGGAAATCAATGTCGTTCATGGTTGTATGTGGATTGTAAAAGAACACTATGTCGCCCACCCCTAGTGAGGATAGTTTGTATTCAGAGTTTTCCTTCTCTTAGATACTATGCAACCAAGGCTGATGAGCATTATCTGCCCAGATGGTAGTGGACAAAAATTCCTTCAGCAGCCAGAAACTGGACCTTCGTGTCTGGCACGTTTGCTCTCATTCCATCACTACAAATTTGTCAATAAAATTTACTGAATAGTTAGACAAAAGTGGAGGCTTTAAACGAAACGGGATAATGGCTGCGTCCGTTTTAGACCCGGCAAGGCTCATGCAGTCATAACCGGGCCACGCCTTGCAGCATGTAGTTAGGCGAAAAACAAAACAGTTAGCTATAAAAGTTCCGGTAAGTCCATTTAAATCGCTGCATTTTGCATATACCATTTTATAATCTAATGAAATCAAAAATTAATTTAGAACTTTCTTCTTCAGAAGCATAGCTAATTACCCCTTATTAAGATAGGCTCTTCTGGAACTCACCTTGTCAGAGATATAGATTTCCGTTAATGCGTGTTGACTTTGCATTTAAAAATCCTTATATTTCGGATTTGAAAAGTACCCTGTTTAGGTATGAACTATCAAATACATTTATTTCAGATTTTAAAATAATTTAACAGTAAAAACTTAACCAGAAAACATCGCTAAAAGCATAATCGTAGATTCGCACTGGCAAGGGCTTCATTAATGCTCGGAGCCGCATCTCAGAAAAATCAAGGTCACTCTACGAGACCATTGGTGGGACAGTAGACAGCTGTGAATCAATTGTACGCGTGATGGCTGGAATTCTACGCCGGTACAAATCGCCTGCTCCATCGTTGTCCAGGAGGCACATGCATGTTAGCATGACCAACGGTGTCAGTTATTGAAGGAACTTTTTAGTTGCGAACCTGGATTAATTGAAAGTACATGATCTACGTTTTGACTAACGCAGCTTTCATTGTTCCAATAATTTTCTTTTTGCATTATATTTCGATCTACATTACCGTAGATCTTCATCAGATGCATTTCACGAAAAAATGAAGCAAGCGCGTTATTTCCTCTAGTCTGAGGTATATAAATATTAGGACTAGAGGAAATAACGCGCTGGTGTCAGTTATTGTTGGAATCAACTGGACTATCATAATTTGTTTTCCTGAAAGACAATTGGATATAATATATACAGCTGCGATAGGACAGATTAGTCATCACCATACGTCAAGCCAGAAATTAATATAGCATCAGGTGACTAACGTAATTCATAATTACTTTCAACCATAGGAAAAGAAAATGTAAATGCATATGCCAGAAATACTGTTCAACTCGAGACACATTAAACAGAAACATACAGTCGATAAAAAATTTCAAATAATCGTTCAGCTTACCATTGCGGCCAAGGGCAAATATGCACACATCTTCTGTCTCCAAATTTGATGAAAAGTACATCTTGTCAACATTGTTTACGAACCACATGCGAGCGAAAGACGACTTGAAAGAAAAAAATAATAAAATTCCACAAAATGATAAGATTGTCTAAAAAAGTTTACATTAGCACTGATCTATTATACAGATATATATATATACGAGGATTAAGACCTACCGCACATTGAATCCAGAATATTCAATGCTAATAAAGCTAAATTCACCAGCCGTTGTATTGGACATTGTCTACGCTAGTGTTTCTACCTCTTACCCATTTTAGAGTTCATTTATTAGTGAAAGTAAAGTACAATGTAACAATGACAGTGCAAATAATAATGTGAGACCACGAGATAACAAGTCTAACATTTATGCGATCCTAATAAATCCTCAAGGTTGCCTCGATAGCTTGGGATACAGAATGTGTAAGAAATATATTCAATAAGTGTAACAATCAGTGCAATTGGCGTTTTTTATCTATGTCTGAAAGTGATGCAACATATAATATCGGCGAGACAGAAAAGGTCGGCCCGTTCATCTTGCTCCAGATCAATGGCTCCCAGTACTTAGCTGATAAGAATCTAAATCGAATCCAGCGAAAACATCATTTTAGAACTCATTAATCGAACATTGGTAGTGCGGGTAATGATAAAAGTTATTATAATCAAGGTTGCGATCTTGATATAAATTTGTAAATATAGACTAAGCACATATTAATTTAGAAAAAGCAGTTCATCCAGCAGACCGGTTTCGTCCTTACCATTTGCCGCGACCAGGGCTCGAACCTGGGCACGTCTGTTTCAGAATCTGGTGCTCTAACCACTGAGCCACCCTGCCGCAAACTACACATAATTTACAATCTTATACAAACTAATGTTTACTGGTTGGTCTTTCCTTTATGCGGAGCTTATATGGCATCCAAATAGACCCAAAGTTCCAACTAATTATCCACAATCTGTCATTAAACATACACCACGCTACATGAGGAAGTAGCATAGAATCGAACATTGGATGCGCGGAACTTGGGTCTAAAGTGATGCCATATAAGTTTCACCTAAAAGAAAGACCAAGCAATAAACATTGGTTAATAAATAACTGAAAAATTTGTGTCTTTTGCGGCAGGGTGGCTCAGTGGTTCGAGCACTAGAAGTGCCCAGGTACGAGCCATGCCAACGGCAAACTATAGACGTTATGTGATGAGTTCACAATAGGGACGAAACCGGTATACCGGATGATTTAATTTATACTAAAAAAATGCATTTACATAAATAATGAGGTGTTGATTTCAAGATCGCAAATTTGATTAAAGAATTTTTATCGCCTCCTGCGCAACCAATGTTCATTTAATTACATAAATTTTTAATTCAATACCACTTCCCCATGAAGCGTGTTACCTGTTCTATAATGACAGATTGGAGATGGTTAATTGGAACATAAGGTCTAAAGGGATTGCATATGAATTCCATCTAACTGAAAGGCTACCCGAGAAACTTTAGTTAGTATATAAATGAAAATTGTGCGTGGTGTACGGCAGGGTGACTCACTGGATAGAGAAACAGATTCTGAATCAGACGTGCCCAGATTCGAGTCCTGTTCACAGAAAATTCTCGACTGTTCGTGATGAGTTTCCAATAAGGACGAAACCGGTCTACTGGATGAATTGCCATTTCTCCCTTAAACAATGCTTAGTTCACACCGACAAATCAATGCACATTAAGGGTAATGTTTGTATATGAAGATCGAAACTTTGATTATAGTGATCGTTTCAAAACGTGTTCCAGCGTTAAATTCTATAGCCTGCCATTCCCTATGCCTCGGTAATATAAAGAAAAAGCAAAAATACATTTGAATTAAAGATGGATTTGATGCAGGAGTGCAATATACAGGCGACTGAAAATGGTTTGCATAATTTATGAAGGGCAGCCGAAGCAAAGTCATTTCTTCTTAACTTCTCGACACACGATTATTTTAATGAATAGCATCCAGGTGTCATTCAGCACAATCTTAGGCTTCGCGTTAAGATTGGTCATTAAAATCGCTTTAGTCATTAAGCCGTAGACAAAACCGGCTGGACGCTGTCAAAGAGCAATTACTGTCTGTCTGTGGCCAATCTTCCTTTGCCGCCAACAACAAGGCATTGTCGGCGTATTCACGATCATTTGCCTGTGATTCCAATCGATGTCGACTCAAGAGATCCAAATTAAAACAGCATTGACGACATGATTGAGCAAAAAGTGGGCGGCGATACATCCTTGTCGAGCAGCAGATGCAATCGCAGAGAATTCAGAATAACTTCTATTGGGAACACGGGCCAATGGGTGAATAATTACTTTTAGTAAATGGAATGTACTTAGGCTGCATTGCTGCATAAACATTAAATTCATTGGCACGTTCTGATTGCAAATAACCAAAAGGTCGCCAATTCGTACTTTTTTATTGAATTTTAGTCTGGCCTTTTTTCATTAGCTTGTCTGGTAAAATAAGTTCTAAAAGTGGTTAACCCTCATCAATAAAGCCCAACAAGCCATGAAATCCAAAAAAACCATCTAACCACCGATGAGGTTCAATAACCAGTACTTGAATGAGCCATTATAACAAAATTCACGGAAACGAATGATGTCGGCCAAGACGCCATCAGTAAGCATAGCATAACATAACATCTTTCGCGACACTAAATTGAAAACAGTTAAGAATTTTAGAAAAATCAACCATGGTATTCGGATGATACCTGAGGCACAAGTTGAGAAATTGACGAAGTACACAAATTTGATCATTGCATCACACTTTCGATTGAAACCCATCTAGGGTGGCTTAGTTCACTTCCCTAATTCTTCACGAATCCGCCGAGGCTAATAAAAGTGATATCTTTTGATGTAACATAAAAACTGATACAATAATAGTTGACAAGATAGTGATGTCCACGTATCTTGGAAGGTAACACAACGACTAGTAAGTTTTCGATCGACTTACATATTTCCATTTCATCGAAATTCGTGAAATACCCACCACTGAACTTGTAACTGGACGTAGTTTACATGTTGAGATTTTAAGATATGCAATAAAGTTTAGCTCATCATCACCATTATGTACAGAAGTCAATAGTAACTAACGTTGCACTGCCATTTAACCATATGAAGCGAAACAAAAAAAGATTATTTTTAAAAATAATGACAAAAATAATAATTTAGGCACACAAATTATAATTGACATTTACTAGAGCGAAAGAGAAAATACCTAGTTTATATGAGTATAATTCTAATCCGTCATTTTGCATGATTATATTATGTTTAATTTTGAATTTAGCTTTTATAAGTATTAATAATGTAAAGCAATAACTAATGTTCACTAAAATATAACGCTATAATAAAAGCGTTTAAACATCATCTACATATGAAATATTCCATTTGCCAGATCTGTTGTTGTAATGAAGATATGCTGCAAATTGTTTTTAAACTTGACTCATATACAAATATTGTAACGAAGTACTTCTTTTTAGAACTTTATAAAATTTCTGGAATAGACAGCTTAAATGCTATCTAATATTTTTATTGTTAGGTCGTGTTCGTTTTCAATTCTGAGAAAGGTCAGTTCTCTGGCTTTTATGTTTTTTACATACCGAAATACTTATACAAAATGTTATCAATACGCTTTTTCTATTGAAAGCAAAATCTTATCAATTGAGGCGGGAATTTGCAAGCCAAGGAACAGTATTTCTTTCGGTTTTGGCTCGGCAAGTATAAAATTGAGGATCAGCACACGATTTCGGCAATTTTCCCGTTAGAAAACTATAGGTGGAAATGTATATTGTAGTGACATGAATGCCAAATAGGGAGACTGAGGGACGGGAATAAGTTTGTAGGAGGTCAGTATGAACGCAATCTACGAAGGGCTATTCCAAATACAATAGAACTAGAGTGTTCAATTAGGTTAGGTACGGATCTAGCATTTTACATGTTCATGATAGTGTGGTGGTCAATTAACTAATATAAAAACGTTTCGACTTTTTTTGGCCAATTGATGTTACCATCGGTTTCATAAATGTACTTTAAAAGTATTAGAATTTTCCTTTGTGCATATTGTCGAATATTTTGACTGTTCTTTAGTGACTTTATTATTCAGACTTCTTGGGATTTTAAGTTGCGTGGAACACGTAATGCATGTTCTACAAAATATGGCGACCGCGCCAGTCCAAAAATATTCAGTCAACCACCGTATAAATCCAATAAACATTCAAGTTGGGACGAGGATGCCCAAATGCTATTCAAAGTTTACCAGATTGTAAACCCTTTGGAGAAATTTGCTGCAGTATGGATGGCATTGCCAGAGAATTTCAGAAGCACCTTGGAAAACTTTAGAAACAGAACTGTGGAAGAAGAACCGTACAATGCATTTGAATTGCTAATGGCCGAAATTCAACAGAGATATCAGTCTGAAAGGTCGGCACAAATGTGCGAATTATTACGCCTAGAAAAGCTGGGGCGTCAACTACCATTATGAATGTCTTTGTATGAAAGCTTCCGGGTTGAATATATCCAGAGATGGGGTGAATTCTACTTTTACAGCTGAGCTACCATCCAGGCTTAGAGCCACATTAGTGGTACTTGAAACAATGAATTTTGATTAGCCAAGTAAACTCAGAGGGCTAGATGGGGTGTATAAAAAACAGGAAACGCAGGTACATGCTGTAACGGTAAATTCTGTAATGGTGCAGCCAGGCAGGGTAGGTACCGAAACCATCCTGACATCACAAGAAAGTGTGCGTTACTTATGTAGAGAAGTTGCAGGTATACATCGAAAAATGGATGATATGGCGAGAGCTATTTTGCAACTTCAGAGTCAGGATAGAAATACTAGACGTCGAGGGAGTCACTCGCGTCAACGCTTCGATGGGCTGTACGGATGGTGTAAGGCATATAGTGAATACGGACGAAGTACAAAGTGCCAAGGAGAGAGTTGCATATACCCGCGCTTAGGTGGGCCCAAATGGAAAGGAAGCACTAAACCAGTAGAGAGGAATTCATCACCGGGAAATGCATAAAGCTCCCGCTATTAGGAGCCGTATGGGGGGCTCCATTGCAAAGACTCCCAGACATGCCATTAAAAGGCAAACTTAAGGCGAAAGCAAAAGATGCGACAAGATCAAATACAACCGAAACAGAAGACAAGAGGGTCAGATTCTTCCTAAGCGGAGATCTGGAAAAACATTGCCGAATTATCCAGTAATAAATTCACTATAAGAGATGAATTAAATGGACTGGAGTTTCTCATCGACACAGGTATTGAAGTAAAAATAATTAGGTCAGATATGGTGAAAGCAGATTGCCCCACATTTTATTATCATCTATGGGCCGCCTATGGTAGTCCGGTAGAAGTTATGAGGATGAAAGAACTGTCGGTAATCTTGGGACAGAAATCTCCTTTAAGTGCAACTTTTTGATAGCCGATGTCAAGGGCCATATCGTTGGGATGGATTTCTTGACACATTTCAAACTGACTCTAGATACCAAAACTAGGATTATTGCAGAAGGCGTAGGGATGTTAAAACATACTGAGTTTAACACTTCGGCAGTTAGAACAGTCCTTTTACCTCGTACCACGGTCGCACATGACTTTGCCGATATCATCGAGAAACACCTTGCAGTGTTTCAAACTTTCAGTGCCAACTGAACAGGATTGAAGACAGGAGTAAAACACCAAATAGAATTGGTGGCTCCATTGCCTTGTTCACCAAAGGCCCAACCATTGGCACAACACAAGCAACAAGTTTCTGTCGCGTTTTGCGTACGCGGGTAATAGCTGTACACGGGCAGTTACACAAAGATCCGATTTTTCACAATTTCCAATTTTGTTTTGTCTTTGATCGGGTTGACATCTTTTTACTTCAACTTGAAATGCGGTTCTATCACATCTTTGTTTACTGGCGACGTTTCGGTGCCTACTTTCCAGCACCATCCTCAGGCAACACAACACTGATCACAATAGCAGATTTAAGCAAATGTGGTAACCTCGTTCCAAAACCATTCTATTTATATATATTTGACTCAACATTACTTTAATCATGCTGACACACCGCAAAATATTAACTTTAAAAAAACAAGTTTCTGTGTCTGAATTTCACCAATTGTGCGGAGAGGGAATTTGTAGGTCAAATTCCAATTTTGCTTCCCCAATAGTGGTAGTTCCCAAACCTGAACCGGAACAATGGAGGGTTTGTGGAAATTATTGTCTATTAAACTCAGTGACGAAGGGTGATTCTTATCCTCTCCCTAACCAGAAGTCAATAGTAACTAACGTTGCACTGCCATTTGACCATATGAAGCGAAACAAAAAAAAGATTATTTTTAAAAATAATGACAAAAATAATAATTTAGGCACACAAATTATAATTGACATTTACTAGAGCGAAAGAGAAAATACCTAGTTTATATGAGTATAATTCTAATCCGTCATTTTGCATGATTATATTATGTTTAATTTTGAATTTAGCTTTTATAAGTATTAATAATGTAAAGCAATAACTAATGTTCACTAAAATATAACGCTATAATAAAAGCGTTTAAACATCATCTACATATGAAATATTCCATTTGCCAGATCTGTTGTTGTAATGAAGATATGCTGCAAATTGTTTTTAAACTTGACTCATATACAAATATTGTAACGAAGTACTTCTTTTTAGAACTTTATAAAATTTCTGGAATAGACAGCTTAAATGCTATCTAATATTTTTATTGTTAGGTCGTGTTCGTTTTCAATTCTGAGAAAGGTCAGTTCTCTGGCTTTTATTTTTTGGTGACACACCGCAAAATATTAACTTAAAAAAAACAAGTTTCTGTGTCTGAATTTCACCAATTGCGCGGAGAGGGAATTTGTAGGTCAAATTCCAATTTCGCTTCCCCAATAGTGGTAGTTCCCAAACCTGAACCGGAAATTATTATGTATTAAACTCAGTGACGAAGGGTGATTCTTATCCTCTCCCTAACCAGAGTACTCTGCTCCGAGACATAATGGGATATGTGGTTTATTCAACTTTAGATCTCCAAAAAGCGTACTATCAGATACCGATGGAGGAAAGTTCTATACCACTCACTGCAGTTAGATTTCCAGGAGAGGGTATAGCATGAATTTCTTCGAAAGCTTTTGGTCTGAAAAATGCCACTCAGAAATTCCAGCGTTTGGCTGAAGAAATCCTTCAGAATTGTTCATATGCGAGGGTGTACGTAGACGACAATAATTTTTACTTGCTCATGTGATGAACATCGTAGGCATTTGGAAACGGTTTTGACCAGGCTGAAACAATATGGATTAGTGGTCAAACCCAATAAGAGTAACATTGTATGCCCTTCAGTTAAGTATCTTAGACATATAATTTCCAAAGACGGAATAAAACCTTCGGAAGATAAAATCCAAGCTATCAAAGACGTAACGGAGCCCCGGACCGTGCGCCAGTTGCGAAGGTTCTTGGGCATGATCAGCTATTACCGACGATTCACTCCAGGTCTAGCCAGAATTCCAGGCTCATTAACACGCGATCTCACAAGTGAAAAGAGCACAATCAAGAAGCTTCGTCCTATAAACCTGAATCAGAAAGACGGAGAAAAATTCCATAGGGCCAAGGAAATGCTAAGTGACATAAACACACTAGCACCTGTAGATTGGGAGAAGCCATTCGAGCTAATCGTAAATGCTACGAAAGAAGTACACAGTCCGTTGCCTAACACTAAGTTATCAAATATATATATATATATATATATATATATATATATATATATATATATATATATATATATATATATATATATATATATATATATATAAGTTCAGATCAACATAGGAAGCTATCCTAAAGCTTGAAGACACAAGCAAGTTAGCTCTTGATATAGCAGGCATGAACTTAATAGATGTGAACGAGAATTCTAGCTTACCAGACTTGAATTGGTATATTAAGATTGAAAACGACTTCGCATCTATGGGGTTCTCATTTACTAATAGAGTTTGAGCCTCCACAGTGGTACGCTTTGCTGCACGGTTCTGGCTAAACATATTTTTTAATAAGGTATGGAAGCATTACGTACTAGTGTTCTTAATACACGTTAGTAGGAAGGATCACAAATTTGCTTCAGGTAATTGACATGGATATTTGTTTTCAATGTCTCCACAGTAACGTTTTGTCATCTGCAGTAATCAGCGTATTGGTGAGCACACCTATTGTTATACTATAGATATTGCAAGAAATATAGTTTAAAAATATAATCCTGAGGGATTCAGTTGCACGAAATTATATGATCATTCTGCATATATGGATTATCTGAGCCTGGCATCTCAGAGGCTCTCTGATGGTAGTGACTAAAGGCCTCTACAACTACAATTATAATTCTTATTGATATTACAAAAAGGATCTGAATTTTGCTTCAGGTAATAATCGTAGATGTTCTGTTGTCAAGGTTTTCACTTCGGCAAGTACCGGTGTAGAGGAAGATAAATCCTCCGCCAAATGTAAAATAACATTAACTGATAAATTTAAACCACCATGGCTGATTGTAACGAATTTTATTTAAAAAGAATTTTTTCTTTTTATTTTCCAGAACATTCTTTGTTTAAATACTTGACTTTGAATTGTGCGCCATTTTCAGTTTTCGAGTGTCTCGCACCTCGACTGGTTATATCATCTTTTGGTCTGCTGCAATTTTAACATTTTTTCTCTAGTAAAACGGATACATATTAACAATATATTTCTGCTATAACTGTCTTATATTCTGTTATTGAAGCACACATAGAAGGGACGTTCTGGAACAGGTAATTTGATTATTCTGTTGTTCACGTATATCTCCTTCCAGATTATTTGTTCGGGAATTTAAGCGAGACAACTTTCGCATTCCGATTGCCTAACATTAAGTGTCGATTTAATTATTAAACTAACCAGACATGGAGGCCGATATTAAATTTGAGGACACAAGTAGGTTAGTACAGGATATTGCGGATTTGAATCTAGCAGATGCGAATGGAAATATAAGCATATCAGACTCTACTGTAAATTTTAGGACTTCAAGCGATCTGGCATCTATGGGGCTCTCAGACACGAATAGGTTAGGGGCCTCTACAACCGGGTCGCAATCAGTGAGACGGTGAGCATACAAATTTGCTATATATATATATATATATATAAATTCAGTTTTCAAGTACAAAGCTACAAAGTGCGTACATGAAAAGACGTCCTGTTAAATTCTACAGGATTAAAGTCTTAGCATTTGGCAAGCAGTGGAAGTAGTAACCTGATTTTATCACATATTAAAAACAATGATTTCAATTACACATTAAATTATTGACAGAATACTTTTAGTAAAGTGAGAAATCCGACATCAGCGTAAACCAGCGTCCACCAATCGCGGAACAACTGTATACTCAAATAGATTCCGCAGCAATTAATTATAGATGCATTGTTGCATTCAGAACTGTCTCTTTCATTTTTAAAATCGTATGATGACACGGACCACACATTTATCCGATAGAGATTTCCACACATTTCCCGAAAAGCCGAATAAGAATAAACCTTAGAGAGATGTAAACAAACTGGAACAGCTGTTAAATGGTTTTGATGTTCAAAATTACTGTACACAATGCAGATACTACCGCGTGTAGCATCGTAGGCTGCCGTGCAAGAAGTCCTTGGTTCTGCGAAGATTATGAAGATTTGGCGCCAAAACTCCTGCTATGGTGGCTTATATTAATACTCGTAGACTTACAAGAGGCCAACTAATGCACTCTTTCAAAGCTAACCTTGAATACTTTTGTAAAAGATAGTCTGAAGAGATTGAGTGAGGAATTTGGGAAAATAGGACGTTACAATCTCCTATACGAATATGTAAATCTGCAGTAGTGAAGCTAACTTCATATGAAGTCACCGACAGAGTAACTTCAAAGCCAACTCACTGTATATAATACATACCGGGTCTGTAATGGGTACCAACATCAGGTAGCAGCCATGTTTGTCAATACTTATTCGACAAACAAATCCGAGAAAATGAACTATCAGCGAATTAATAAACGATTTCAGTAATAATTAAATGTTGAATCTTTTTGCGTAGTGCTGTCTTTCTTGTTGTGGATTTGACCGCATTTTTTGCCACAAGTTGTGTTTTATTCCTGTGCGTATTGTGTCAACCCTGAAGATGAGACTGGAAATATAGTTCCGAAAATTTGGAAAAAGAATAGACCAAAATCTTGTTCCGTCATTTTCAGACAATCAGCTGATTGAGAGCTTAAAAGAGAAGGAACAATTGAGAACCCATCATTCAAGGCCAATAATCAGAGCACTTGAAAATATACAACATTCAAGATTTTAACGACCTAAGAGTGCTATCAATTGTCCCGAACAATAAAAATGCGGTCAAATCCACAATAAACGATTTCAACAAATATTTGTAATGGAGTGTGTCGTCTTGATAGGTGGGCTGGACACTTTAAAGGTCAATATTCCTTAATACCTCAATCAATCCCAATCCCCGAAAATATTCTTGTATTAATAATGTTGAATAACCATAATAATTAAAAATAAGCAGTGCAATCTTGTCTTTAAAACTTCGCAAAATTCCAGGCCACGATGATTTGCTTCCAACCTTATTTAAGTATGGTTGCGACTAAACTTTATCATTAAATATGGAAGGACGAGATCGTGTCGTTTGTTTGGAATGAGTCGACAATCACTTCCTGTGATAACCATAGTGGTACAAACTTGACTCCAGTCATATCTAGATTATTTGCTTCGCCGACGTAGCACCTACTAGAGAAGTAGCCGGATTCCGTTCAGGACGAGGTTGTATAGATAATATTTTTGCCTGAAGGGAAGTTTTTGAACAGCGAAATTTATATCGCCGTCCCACAATAATCGTCTTTAAGATGTCAAGAGTGCATTTGACAAATTAGATCGCAATGTCACATTCGATATTCTATCGAAAAGTTGAATGCTCACCAAATTTGCAAATATTATGCGCGATAGACACAAATAATTTTGGTCGCGTCAATGTCTAGAACGAATTAACACACGAATTAAAACCAGTCGTATTCGGCAAGGCTGTCCAGTTTTAATATCTTTGGCGAATTTTGTAATAGACGCTGATATGAAAAAATAGTCCATAAATTCAGAAGGCAGGTGTCGAATATGTAACAGCT
>JAQBSW010002114.1:0-111077 GCA_029291075.1 Eudiplozoon nipponicum | reverse complement strand
GTTTGCCGTCGTGCTTTGATTATAAACAAGTTAGGTTAAATCATGTTAGAACGTGCAAGTGAATGTGAACTTCCTATGTAGTGCAACTGGTTGAAGGAAATATGGCGCGAAAACTATTTTTGTCACATTTTTTTCATGACAGCTCAGGATCATTTATATGTGCACGCACATAACCGGTACTATTTTTCACACAACAAATCTGCTTTTGTCTGAAAGTTTGCGCATTTAGTCTTATTTTTGCATCCGCCCTAATAAACTTTAGCCACAGGTGAAGATTCGGTTCAAGATAACCTTGGATGTCTATTGCACGTGGAGTTTGTTAACACTCTGTTTGAGAGGCTTTTTTCGGAAATTTAAAAAAAACATATCAGCTGTACCATTTCTTGCCTGTTGTGCATGCATGCACGACAGGCTTCTTTGCATCCATTTGTGTGAGAAAATCTATAATATTCGGAGCAAAACCATTAATGAAAAGAATACTGCGCGCTATATCCACCTAGGCATTCATACTCTCGGAAAAACCAATGCTCACCATTTGACTGAGAAAAATAAACCTCGCCTAAACTTTCCCACTATCGTCGGGCAGCAATCATTATTTACGTCAAGTTAATAATTTAAATAATTCTTACTTTCATGAAAATTATACTCGTTGGTTGGAATAAATCTTGCTAAAATCTAAATTAGAGATATATTAAGCAAATACTATTCAATTCCAAACAATCGATTGGTGTAATAAAGTTTACGTTCTCAGTTGCACATTTTATAAAGTTTATCTTTGGAGTTTGTTAGTGTGTGCCCATTTACTCCTCAAAGAAGAAATATATGAAACTGTGCTTTAGAAAGTTTATTACGATTAGGCGGAAATCACTACTCTAAGAATAGAAAAAGATTACGTAAACAAGATTTACGTTCTTTTAAACAAACTTGTTGAAATACGCATTCTAACACATGTTATTATTATACAAACTATTAACTATTACTGACGCGCGTAATTTGAGTGAATCACACACGAGAATGCAGACATCATGAGGAAAAGACAGATTTTTCGCCTAATCCAGAAGAATCCAAATGCGGAGTGTTTGTGTTTATATGCACGCGTAAGTGTATCTAATTATGATTAATTGGTTAGCTTCCAGTTCTCAGTCAGAAACAAGGCTTTTATGCTAATTAACAAGTGAAAAACTAAACAATAGTCACATGGAGGAAAGATGAAATACATTAGGCTAACTGTCGACCCACTGACACGTTGACGGGCTAATTGATTAAGAAATTAATTATCTTAATGAACTTTAATACAAATAATTAAAAAGTTTCATACTAATATATATATATATATATATATATATATATATATATATATATATATATATATATAAGTGAAATAGCTAGTTAGCATATACAAGCTAATGTGATTCATCAAGTCGAACAGTTTCGACCATTCTTTAAATCAAGTTTTCGAGCTTGAAGTAAACACCAATCCTTTTGTATTTAACCAGTCGTCGAACAACATAACAAAACTACCGCCAGCCGCAACGCACTGACGCGTTTCGACCTTCCACGATCATCATCAGAGTAGGACGGCAAACTGACTACATTGAGCATTCATTAAGTACTTGCTAGTTGAAACTTCAGTACCTAAACGATGCAAAAATCTTATACAAAAAGAAATATTTCGGGAAATTTTCAGCTTCGCTGGCGAGGAGGATGAGTTTCAAGACTCCGAAGCGTACAAGCATATTTTCAATTCCAGCCGTGTAAATTTTGGCAATAATTAAATGAATGCCTTGTAGCAAAAACCGGCCTTCTGAATCAATTTCATGTGTAAGCTCATTATATTTTTATCTTATATTGGCAACATGCGTGTAGCACAATTCGGCCGTTATATTGTAATTATATATATATATATATATATATATATATATATATATACTGCTAATACTTGACGAGTTCTCAATGGGGATGAGACGGGTTCACTTGCAACTTATGCATTGTTTAATTTATTATGAGAACATGCATGTCAAAATCCTTTCACAAATCTATAGTTTAATATCTGTTCCCCAGCAGACATGGTGTGTGTTCACTAATGAAAGTTCGATGTGTCTTGCTAGAACTAACAATCGAAGAGACACCAAAGAAGGTCCACCTAAAGGATAGGATATCCATTAACATAAGAAGTTATATGCCATTAAATTTTGTGTAATCTACGACATGGATGACGCCATGGTTTGAGTGCAGGACTGCGAGGTGAATATGTTTAGATTAATACCACAGTTGTGGAAAATTTTGGCATGTATTTGACGATGGAATTGGTGTTTACTTCAAGCTAGCAAACTTAATTTAAAGAATTGTTACAACCACCCGCGCAATCAATTATTGTTAAATTTTATTGCTTATATATGTATATGTAGCGAAAGCTGCAAACAGTTAATGTTCGTGACTGCATAGAAATTGTGTAGCCGACATTTCCAGTCAAGTTCAATGTATTTGAGACTGCTAGAGGTGAGAGCCGCATATCTAAATTTGATTCAATGCGGTTTGATCCTCGATAGTCAGTTTGCCGTCGTACTCTGTTGATGATCATGGAAGGTCAAAACGCGTCAATGCGTTGCGGCTGACGGTAGATTTGTTATGTTGTTAGACGACTGGTTAAATACAATGGGATTGGTGTTTACTTCGAGCTCGCAAACTTGATTTATTAATTTTTACCACCACCCGCGCATTCAAGTATTGCTAAATTGTATTTGACGAGTTCCAAATTATGACGAAACTACTCGACTTGTCATCTTAAGCTCTCTTTATTTTATACTGAAAAAGAAAAAGGACTAAACGCGATAATTCGTGTGTATGTGCATTGCCACTGGATTGTAGGATTATACTCAAAATTATGCGGTCCACTAAGGCAATTCTCATCCGGTCACTTAACTGCCACGTTCAAAGTCCTTTATGTGAACAAATTTGATGGATTAAACCTAAGTCTGCAATGAAATTTGAACATATCCTTTCGGTTAGTTTGGCTAAATTCTCTGTCTGATAAGCATTAGTGAGAATTAATATGCAAAAAATTGCAAGACAACCCCAGTTCCATCTTGACGCTGTCCGAGGTTTTACCTTCCTGGAATCATTATTTAGAGGGCAGATTGCTCAGCTGTTGTACTACCTGATAATGAGTATCAAATTTCATTTTTTTAAAGTTGCAGAATAATCTCCGATGCATATCTGAAATGTAAATAGATTTATACCATCAATTTGTTGGAATGAAAAATTTATATTCGATAGAAATAAATTTATTTCGAAAATTTAAATAATTTAAGATAATATAAATCTATAAGGTAATTAAAACAACCACATCTTTCATACTATCAGGTAGGCATTGCTTTAAGAAGAGGTTGTAACAATTATTTAAATCAAGGTTGCGTGTTTGAGATAAACATCAATCTTATTATGTATATATAATAGTATATATATATATATAACATATATATATAGTAGTATATATATACATTACATATAATTATATTATATTTATCTCAATTTTGTAACCATGATTCGAAGAAATTTCTGATTATAATAATTTAGTTATACTTCTACTAATATTACTACCATCAGTAATGCGTCAAATGTTCTGTTATTGCCACTAAGAAATCAACAAAAATTATACATAAAATTAATATTAATATAAGTAATAAAACTATTACTATTCTACCGTTATCAAAACTTAGTTTACTATTGTAAATTCTTCTAAATTTTACAATAATAATTCTAGTATTGAAACTGCCCAGAATATAGAATTTGCAACTAAATGTTTACTAAAAAGTCTATTATCATTACTACTACACCGATGACGTAATGTAAGGTCAAAATTTATAATATTAGTAATGCACCAAAACTACTAAAACTTCTACTATTACAACTACATATACTACAGCTACTACCATCACTAATACCATTATAACTACTACTAATACAAATATAACTACTACTAATACAACTTATTTTATTACTTCTACTACTTTTAATAGTAATACTATTTCTACTATTACTAATATTGCTACTACTAATACTAATACCAATGCTACTGTTACTACAGCTACTACATCAATAACTTCCCAAACAAAAACTAATTATAATAATTCTTGTAAAACTGGCATGAATGTATCTACTACTACCATGCCTTCTTCTACTATAAATATTATAACCACGCCTATTAATTCTACTCGTCTTCTACCCCTTAAACTAATAAAATTATTCTTTTGCAATGCGAGCCTTAATAAAATTCATAGTATCCTTTCCATATGCAAAAATAAAAAGAAATTTTACCAGATGCAAGAAATGCTTCTTTCTCATTATCCTTTCAAGATATAAAAATGTAAACGTTATTGCATACTCTCGCTATGTTTAAATTTTTCGATCTTGTTTTGCCTTTTAATTTATATATAAAGACAAGCTCATTTTTAGATACTTTAGAAGAAAATGAGAAAGAAGTGGTTCTTAAAAGTTTTCTTTTTTACACATGGAAAGGGTACTATGAATAAAATTATTCTTTTCATTATTTCATTTCTTACTCATAATTCTACTAATATTATTAATTCTAATACAATTAATGCCACTAATTTCACTATAATGAATTATTGTAAATCCTTTTATAGTTCATTCTTCTTTTTGTTATACGATTACTATAACTGCATTCACTGATAGTTATCATTCTCTCATTCTGCGACTAATTTTATAACTAAAACTACCACCACCAGTGTTGCTCCAAGAGCTTCTGCTACTAATATCTAAAATGTTGGTAATAACTTTGCTGCTAATTTTTAAACCAATACTACTACTAATATTACTAATAAATATATTTCTAAATCGATTATTACTGGTAATTCGACAATGAATTCAATTACGATCGCTAATACTTCTAGCGTTCATACTACTAAAAATAATGTTAAAGTTTAAACCTATAACATAAATTTTATTAATAATGATGCAATTTTGGTTGCCATTTTGTTACTGTTGTCTTCTAATGTTCACTATTTTGTGTAGCATAATTTATTTGTATTTTGTTACTAGTCGCCTTTCTGTTGTATGATATCCAAACACGACTGAGCTTAATTAAATCTAAGCATACAAAAATGTGAAGAACTTTGTGTGAAATTGTGTTTGACTGGAGTCAACATACTTTTAAACTGAAATGTTCGATATTATTGACTCTCTCTCTCACCAGAAAATGACGACACATTTATGCAAATGTTAACAATAATTTGGCAAATGCTTATTTTGTGAAAAGATCCTAGTTTAAAAATATTTTCATGTTTAACGATACATAAAATAATCTGTGATTCAGGAGTTCAGTGCTGGGTTCGCCTTGTGAATAGGTGTTACACACTCATAATTCAAAATATAATTCATTATTTTAGCTTAGCAGTACATCAGCATGGTTAAACAAACTGCAGCGAAAAATATTCAGCTTTAAAGCTTTCTTCACTTATGATTAGAATACGACAACAAAAAAGCGGATGAGAATCTAATCGCGACTTCCATTGTTTTACATTAAATTGTTAATTTGGATTAACAAGTTCTTTGCTGATAAAAATCGAACAAGTGTTTCCAAATTTGCAACGATTAATTATTGACACATTAAAAGGTGTACTCAGGGTTTATTTGAAGTTGCAACACTCCATTTGATTAGAAATTATCATTATCCCGATCAAAACTAGTAGTATATAGTATAGTGTATAGATTGTTGCAGATATTGTGAAAACAATTCAATTAAACTATGCGCGTTATGCAATAACATCGTAGCGAACGTCTTGACGAAGAATAGCTATGAAATATTATAAATGAATTTTAATTAGTGGATGAGGTATATGAATAAATAATGCAAGGAAAAGGAAATCTACTCATAAAGATGTATTGATGCTATTCATTACTTCCATAATACTTAGCATTAAAGCTTGTTGAATACGACGGCTCATTTGCAATGATTTGACTATTTTATTGCTTCAAATTAATACTGGAAAAGTTTTAATTCAAATTTGCCAACGATGACTATTAACTTAATGAATGGTTCTGTAGAATTGTCTAACCAACGACAAAAAAAATATTTCATTATCCATGTTGTTGATAAAACGGGACTGTTTCCAGCTCCTCTTTTCGTTGAATAAATTTCGATGCACAAACGAAGAACAAAGCCAATCGAACGCCGTACTTCAACGGAGCCTATGCAGATATGACAGAGCAAACCAGGTCTATGCACTACCACTGCTGCTATTAGAATATTTACTTTTAAAATGTGCTATATATTTAATTATATATATGAATTTGAAAAAATAAATAATATATTGATTGATTAACCCGAGAAATAGAACAAGAATTAATTCGGTGGAAGTAGAACACCTGAAGAAAAATATGTGTACACACCCTGGGCGTAGGTGACCGTGAGTCACTGGTTGTACCAAACAGACGCGCTAATAGTTCATCTACCTCCAAATGTGCTTTGTTTTAATTAAGTCAAGGTTGCGATCTTGGCATAAACACCTGACCCATTGGGCACATACATTTGTCAGTATAACCTAAGCATAGCATGGAGTAGAAAAGGGATTTTTTCCCAGTCGACCAATTTCGTCATTATTTTCAGCAACTTTCAAATAATGTCTAGAATTTGCCGTTGGCAATGTAAGAACCTGGGCGTGACTGATTCGCAGTCTTTGACTTTAACCACCGAGGTACCCTGCATCAAGGGACACACACACACACACACACACACACACACACACACACACACACACACACACACACACACAATTCTAAGCTAAATATTGACTTATGTTTTTGGATTAGCCTTACAATTAAGTTGAGCGTATATTGCATCTATTTAGACCTAGCCAGCATCGATCTATAAATGTAGAAAAGACACCATCCTACCTGAGGAAGTGGTGTTGAATTAAACATGTATACTAATAAACGATCATTGGACGCACGGATGGTAATAAAAATTACTGAAATTGGGGTTGCGTTCTTAACTAAAAACTATAACTTCTGTTTTATGAATATAAAAAAGAATTGTCAATTTTTTTAGCTTTTGTTGTAGAATAATGCAAACAATAATAAATAGCCTTTTTCAACATAATATCGGTTATTGTTCTAAACAAAAGAAATCTTATTTTAGTGTTGCTTCACATAATAATTTTATGACTTCCTCCTTTTGAAAAATATGCATGCAATCTTATGATGAAATAGACAAAAAGGCTTAATTTTGACAGCGTTTTCTGAGAAAAGCCTGAGTTAATTATTTGCCAAATTATAAAAAGAGAACAATTTCAGACTTTTACAAATGGCTACGTATTTTTAGGCGCGCTCTATTTTAGTTCAGAGTAACCGTGTACAGGTGGTAACAACTGCGACTTCCGTACGACAAGACTTTAATAAAACGAAAAATGACAATTAGTCAAATCAAGTTTACGAGCTTGAGGTAAAAGCCGAACACATTTTATCCAATCAGTTGCACAAAATAGCAAATATAATGTAAATCTCACATACTGGCGCGGTACGATCTTTCAACGTCTATATCAATGTACGAAATAAAATTAATCAAGTAGTGTGAAACTTTAAAATTTGTATTAAATATATGGAAAGTCAGACATGCGGCTCTTATCCATAGTAATGGTGTATGCATTGCAGTTGTCTGGATAAGTCGGATTCACAATTTTATGCAGTCTCAAACGTTACATATTTGCAGCTTTACTGAAAATTAAACAATCCTTAATTGTACGGTTTGTGAACACAATTATTTAGAGGAAGTTTACGAACTGCAAAAAACAAAAATCAAATTATATATAACCAGTTTAAGAAAATAGCAAAACTTCCGTCCGTCGCATTTACTGACCCGTTTCCCACTTCCATGTTAATCGTCAGATCACGTTTGGAAACCGGTAAATGGAGATGAAAATGTAATTAATGTATTGAAGTTATGGATAACCAGATAAGTGGCTCTTACCATTATTTTTCTGGCATAAATTTTACAGGATTGGAACTTTTTGCTACCCAAATTTTACAGGTTACAATTTTAAGATATATATTTTTTTTATTGTGGCGCAAAATACGATACACGAAGTAATTGCGGATACATTCAAAATGAAGGCGATGACTCACCACGTGGCGTTACGAAAAATAATCCGTCTACATTGCGTAAACGCAAGACAGACATAGCTTAGAGGGGATTCGTTACGAAAAATGTATAGCTATGATTGGATGAGCGAAAATATTAACGAATCCAGAATCTTAGAGGGGATTCGTTAAGAAAAATGTACAGCTATGATTGGATGAGCGAAAATATTAACGAATCCAGAATCTTATGGGGGATTCGTTACGAAAAATGTACAGCTATGTTTGGATGAGTGAAAATATTAACGAATCCAGAATCTTATGGGGATTCATACGAAAATGTACAGCCAAGACTGACAGGAAGGAGGTCATTAACGAATCCAGAATCTTAGAGGATTCGTTACGAAAATGTACAGCTATGATTGATGAGAAAATATTAACGAATCCAGAATCTTAGAGGAATTCGTTACGAAAATGTACAGCCATGATTGATGAGTTGAAAATATTAACGAATCCAGAATCTTATGGGATTCGTTACGAAAATGTATCAGCCATGATTGATGAAGGAAAATATTAACGAATCCAGAATCTTAGAGGGGATTCGTTACGAAAAATGTACAGCTATGATTGGATGAGAGAAAATATTAACGAATCCAGAATCTTAGAGGGAATTCGTTACGAAAAATGTACAGCTATGATTGGATGAGCGAAAATATTAACGAATCCAGAATCTTATGGGGGATTCGTTACGAAAAATGTACAGCTATGATTGGATGAGCGAAAATATTAACGAATCCAGAATCTTAGAGGGGATTCGTTACGAAAAATGTACAGCTATGATTGGATGAGCGAAAATATTAACGAATCCAGAATCTTAGAGGGAATTCGTTACGAAAAATGTACAGCTATGATTGGATGAGCGAAAATATTAACGAATCCAGAATCTTAGAGGGGATTCGTTACAAAAAAAAAAAAAAAAAAAAAAAAAAAAAAAAAAAAAAAAAAAAAAAAAAAAAAAAAAAAAAAAAAAAAAAAAAAAAAAAAAAAAAAAAAAAAAAAAAAAGACTGTTTGAGTGAACTATGTAGCGTATTGATTTATTTAAATCACCTGTAAATGGAAGACATTTTCTTTTCAAAGTAAACCCACATTTTCTAATCACATCAAAATCTCCCTAGAAGAATGGCGGCAATTACTTTTATATCTGTAACATTCTGAAGAAATGTAGCAAATGCTCCAAATAGGCGTGGAATATAACAGCCCATAATTTGAGTGGCCGACTTACAACTTATGTGAGATGACTGGTAGCGAAAGTTGCTTTTCCACATATTAAAGCATATATGCAATATTTCAGTTTTATTTTTGACAAAATATGCAAATTTCATTACGCGGCTCGCACTTCCATCATTTCCGCAAACATTTTAATTGACTGGAAATGCCGGCTGCACAAATTCTATGCAGTCACAAATTCACCATTTTGTTGTGCGACAAGTTAGTGGAAATGGCATCGGTATTTGTCCCAATCGAAACATGTCGAAGTGAATGCTTTATGGCAAAAGCTGCAAAATGTGTGGCAGCATAACACATGCTCTGGTGAAAATTCGAACCAAGTAAATTGCCTCCACTTACGATGGCCAAGGAAGGTCGAAACGTGTCAGCTTATGCAACAGACGGTTGTGACCATTTGCTGAACGATAAATAAAATTTTGGCTGTTGTTTTCAAAAATGGACTAACTATCATGCTCTCGATAGATGTTGTTCTAAAGTGCGTACCCACGGCTTTAATTTGCACTGTCAATTCCGCAATCATCCTCTTTGATCCACAGTTCCAAGTACACGTTGAGTTCGTCTTCGTGGTTACTGGTTGCTGATTCGTCCCCTCAATTCAAAGACTTCAAAATCATTTGCAGTGTTTACTACGAGTGATGTGGAAGCCTTCGGAGTGGGGGGCGAATCGAAACCCAGTCAACACAAGGTCGAACTCAACGTGCACTTGGAAGTGTGAATCAATCGGATAATTAGCATACTTGTAAATTTCAAAGTTACTTTAATATTTGATGAGTAAAATAAAAACAGTATAACGCTGAGTTAATGCTCTGCTACTCGGAAACACTATTAATTAAATTAATGTTGTACATACCAATCAACAACTTACTTCTTTCAAACAAGTTTGCGAGCTTGAAGTAAACACCAATCCCATTGTTTTTAACCAGTCGTCGAACAACGTCAGGAATTGCCGTCAAAGCGCAAGGCATGGACGCGCTCGATTTTCCGATGATCAATATCGTATACGACGGGCGTGATTGCTTATGACCATTGCGCATAGCATGGAAAGCAAAATTAGATATGCGGCTCTTATCTCTAGTACTCTTGCATACATTATATGTGACGTGACTCACATTTCCAGTCACGTACAATGTATGCGAGACTGCTAGAGGTGAGAGCCGCATATCTAAATTTGATTTCCATATATATACAATGCGGTTTGATCCTCGATAGTCAGTTTGCCGTCGTACTCTGATGATGATCATGGAAGGTCGAAACGCGTCAGTGTGTTACGGCTGGCGGTAGTCTTGTTATGTTGTTCGACGACTGGTTAAATACAATGGGATTGGTGTTTACTTCAAGCTCGCAAACTTGATTTAAAGAATTGTTACCACCAACCGCACAATCATTTATTGCTTAACAAATTGCTTGCAAAAAATAATATTTACTATGATTCTTTATATGTTTTAACGGCTTCAGATTAATCTGCAACTTATCGCTATGTGCCATATAGTCTTAATTAATATTTTATCGTTTCGGATAGATAAAGCGCGTGGTTGCCTTATTGGCGGATTTATTTAAGGATGGATTGAAAAATAATTTAATTTTTTAGCTATGTGATTATTGAATTAAATAATTCAATTATTATTCAATTTTTGATTGATTAAATGATTCAGTATTTGTCAAAATAAATGCAAGTTTGATTGATCGATTGATTGGTTAATTAATTAATGCTTAGGTTGATTTATGAGCGAATAATTGGTTTTGCGTAACTTTTGTTGAAGGATTTGTGCAAGTATAAGTTCAGATGTTGCGTTTATGTGTTGTATACTTTAAAAATACGATATACTCAAAGAAATTTGCTCGTAAAATCAATTGAATAGTTAGTTTATACTAATAACTACAAAAACTGTCTGACAACGAAGAACTACATGCCAAAATTACAGATTAGTTTAATTAATTAATTAACTGATTGTCCGCAGAGTTCATTTCCCTCCAAAACAACTCTGAGGCTGCGAACACGTTACGTAAGTACCCAGGTTAGCTCAGTCCATTGTACTTCTGTAACAAATTTGATGGATTATCAATTATTTCCCAACTCGCGTCGTGTACAACAATGAAGTGAAATCAGTGACAGTTAACAATTAAGGTTAAAAACGAACCGCTTATAACTAAACGCATTTTTTAACACAACAAATGTGCCTTTCTCTTCAGTAGTTCTGCAGCTTTTTCAATGCGGTGCTTTTTTTGCCCAAATCTTCAACAGAATGCACAAATGGAGATGAGAACTCTCAGCAATTATTTCCAATTTAACGAGTGTTGAAAGATGAGCGTAAATGTCAAAAACAAATAGTGAAGAGACAAGAATTGAGAACGCAGCTTTGCATATGCAAACTGCACCCTCTACTTTGGAGCTAAATTCCAGAAAATGGGACATGCGTAACAGCGATGATTCATTCCCGGCCTTATACATATTTTTAAAAACATTTTACTTCAACCATTTATTACTACTGTTTTCCTCAAATATATGCTGATCCATTAATTAATTAGTGTTATTCTTTAATACTTAACTTGCAGTTGCTGGACAACTGCTAGCACTCGGAGGTCGTTATAATCTTGATTCATTTACATTTTCAGGTGCAAAGCTTGTGTTCACTCTTGATTGATGGGTTCCTACTTGTCCTGTCACTGTGAAGCCGTCCACAATAAGAATTTTCTCATATTGTTCATGAAGCGATATTTTACGATATTTTCCAAATTTTCTGGACTTGATTTCCGGTCCAATCTTCAGGTTTGGCACCATACTCACAGTTAAACAACTTGTGGCAAATTTGATAACCTCATTCAAGATAAATCTAATTATATTTAGTATAATTCCTAGGGTAATTTTATTTTCTACCCCATTATCCGGTCTTAATAACTTTTCTCCTATACTCACATGTATTCGCTAAATTACTTACTACCCCCCAAACAACAACCTATACACACATATATACTATAATCTAAATTGACATTTATGGAATGAGTATATGAAAACCATATTGATTAACGTACACGCCTATCCGTGATTTAGTTAGTGTTATGACAGTTATTGAAATCAAGTTTATGCGCCTCATATATACACCAATTTAATTGCATTTGACCAGTCGCACAAAATAGCAAAACTACCGTCGATCGGAGGTGCAACCGCAGTTTCCTGTCAGGTACAATGAAACCAATGGTTTAATCACGACAGTACGTAGGTAAGACCTGTAGCTAATCACTAGGAACCTTTGAAATAGTACCAAACGCGTAATCGGACTTTGTCAAAACTTTGTGCAAAACTAAAACAAAATTACCCTACCTTTTGTGCGACAGGCCAACTTGGTCGATTGTCGTTGATGTCCTCAACTTGAACGGAAATGGTCGAGATACTCTTTGCATCTGCACTGGCTACTCTCAAATGGACAACACACGGCTCTTCGGTGGCAGAACCTCGGCGAAATCCAACATGTCCGTGATCACCAGGTACTTTTGCCGCTATACTGTCGAAGGGGAACCGGGAGTTCGCATCTCCGGGCGCATTAAAACCACTAACAACCCTGCCACCACCAGCAGAACTATAGGATGCTGTGAGAAACTCAGTCTCTTGCTCGCCATCAATAAGAAAGTATCCCTTGCTCGTTGCTTGAGTATTAGTCGCCAGTGACGACGGAGAGTCTGCGGAAGAGGAGAAAATGGATTGTCTGTCTGCTTGGTAGGAGCCATTGATTAGGTTTGAAGCTAAAAATATATGTAGAAAGTTTCAGACAACATGCATGGAAATGAATACAAACGATGCAGTAGATTTCTAGTTTATTTAAATCGAGGTTGCAATCGTGATGTAAACACCAGTACCACTAAATACATAAATTTGTTAGTATAAACTAAGTAATTTATAGTGTAAGAAAGGCAATTAATGCAGTAGACCGGTTTCGTCGTTAGTGAGAACTCCTCGCGTACTGACCAGAATTTTCAGCGGACAGGGCTCGAACCTGGCCACGTCCACTTCCCTGTCTGTTACTCTAACCTCTGAGTCGCCCTGACGCATGCTAAACACACTTTTCGGCTGTGTACTAACTAGGCTCTAAGACACACTGTATATTTGGTAGAGAACTGCGAGACTGTTGGACGGTGCAATCTCATAGACGTATGTATGGTTTCATTAATATGGGATCAAGAGGATTCGCCAATGTCTGTGCTAATAGAAAATGCAACACGATTTATGCCCATGTGTCATGCTTACCTGCAGCACATCGATTGAAATTGGCCGTATTTCGCAAATCTATTATTTACATACTAAAAATAATGCAGTTTAAATAAACAGCCCTTAAAAAAGAGGATTTTTTTGTCACAGGAGGCGCTCAGAATACTCTATTTTGTTTTGATATTTGGTTCTCCACCGAGGTCTCAATGTTGGGACTCTCTAAAGTGTTGTTAGGTGTTATACTTACAAGATATGTATTATTTAATGCCAGATTTGAATGTCCACACCTGAAATTAACTTCAATACTAATTTAATATACTCAAGTGTTACAGACCGACTGTTATATTTGCGGCACCCTATTTCAATGAATTTGCAGTTGGCTTACGGCGTAGTGCCATATTCTGTTGGTATGTTTAAACAAAGTGCGAAATGCATGTGCCGATTGAAGTTGTTCTGGTGTTTGTGTTGAATTTAGGATATCCTCCCTAAGTAACTAATTTCTTGGAGTTCAATACCCATTCCGCGCACATCTTTATGTTTGTTAGTTTTTTATTGAAAGAGAATACCTATTAATATTAAAATTGAGTAAACGTTTGACAGTTCATCTATTAGACAAGAAAAAATCATTTTACGCATTAAAACTTGGAACCTAACAGATTAAAAATATTTCGTAATTAACAGAAATTATAGGAAAAGATTTTAATAAATCAATCCGGTGAAATATGCTCTGTTGCAGATTTTTGGATATCTGCGGCGATACGTGTTTCATTGAATCGCTGTTTGATTTCAAATAAGCCGATTGGTGCGGCAGGATGGCTCAGTGGTTAGAGCACCAGATTCCGAAGCAGACGTGCCCAGGTTCGAGCCCTGTCCGCGGCAAATTCTGACCAGTACATGATGAGCTCCCAATGTGGACGAAACCGATCTACGATGGATGGTACTTTTCTACGACATACAATTCATTTATACTCGACATGCATGTAATTTAATCGGTCAGGTTTTATATCAAGACCGCAACCTTGTTTATAATAATTGTTATCACCACCCATGAAACCATATTCTATTGGTATATATATATATATATATATATATATATATATATATATATATATATATATATATATAAAGATATATAGATATATACGCATTTATAGAAATATATATTTAAATTTATCTGCTCATATATAAGTACATTAATTTTTCTATTGAATAACGAAATTGGATGCCAGTTAAGAGGAATCTGAGTAAGAATAACGATGATAATATAATGACGCGCATGAATTAGTTGTTTGGATTAGTTTTATAACTGTGTTTCTTGTTGACATTTTCTTGTAGATAATGTATAATCAATTCCCTTGGTAGTGAAAGAGGAAAATATGTCTTCGTCCGAAATGACAACTGAAATGAAGAAGAACGCCCAAGTAGCATATTTGGATATGTTGTCTAAAATAAAACATTATACAAAAGGATTGAGAAAATAGACTGGTATTCAAAAGCAAAATTGAATAAAATATTCCATTATAACATTTTGATTGTTTGCATTATAAAAACACATAACTCGGTGGAAAATATGTGGTCTGTTCTACACGGGGAGTCTCGCCATCTTTCTTAGCAACTCAAAAGAGAAACGAAGCCCATTTAAACAATAATTGATTGCGCTAGTGGTGGTAACAATTCTATAAATCAAGCTTGCCAGTGGCAGCGACTGGTTCAATACCATGGTATTGGTGTTTACTTCAAGCTCGCAAACTTGATTTAAAGAAACGAAGCACATTTATTTTAAACAAATCAATAGCATATGATTTTATGTTCCTTCTACTCCATCAAAATGCATGGTTAACATTTGAAAGTATGACAAACGGAGTTCACTCTCATTCTTCTTCCTACTGAAAGACGGATCATTGTAATAATGCAAGGAGAATTGATATTTATTACGTTAAATCTCAATAACAAGTGGTGAAATTTATATGAAATCTTTGTTCACCGATACTTTAAGATAGCAAGAATTAAAAGATGAAGCATGTAGTATGGTGCTACGAGTGATCTTAAAGTTTATTAACAAACAATAAAGATATATGATACCACATTAAATAATCTTTATTCAGCATTATTAACCGATTACCGATTCCTGTTACAGTTTATGATTCGTGTAAACTATGCCCTATATCAGTCGATAGTGTTGTGTTCCAATTCAAGCTTGGAAAATTGCCTGCGCTCTTTCATTCATTATTTAATTTCTTGAATTTATTTATTTATTTAGACTCCCTATTCAGTCCTGTCACTTTATTTCGACAATCATCCCAGATAGTTCGGTTCCGCTTACACTTAATTTGATGCATGGTTTCACCAGCACACACTGGAATACAGGCTATGCATGGGAATTCATGCACTCCTGGAATATCTAGCGTTTGGATTATATCTTTTTTATTTAGACGTTGATTCGCCAGGACAATTGATAGTTTAACTATTGTTCGTATGCTTTTTTTGGTGCTAACAATTATATTCTCCTACCTAGATTAGTGTCCGGTATTGTCATGACCCTAAGATCTGCGTTAATTCTACCAAGTTGAAAGTGCTTCAATTTGTGATCCAATTTGCTTATGATATACATTGTCCTTGATTATTTTAATTAAAGATGGCATCAATTAGCACTGAATATTTCTATTAATCTACCAAGTTCAATTTTCCTGTATTTTATGTCTGTTGGTCTCGGGATTCTAATTTTTATTGATTTTACGATGCCGATTTTCATCTTATAAATATGAAATGCAGAATATTATCTGAGTATATCTTCATTCTAAATTTTTGGACCATCAAAATTTTAACTTGATGCCCAGGAACGTCAATACATGAGGTAATTTCGTTTTCATCGTGCATAATAGTTTCATGCACTGCATGATTCTAAATGGCATCTATTTCATTAAAGAATCGCGCATACTGATTTGGATTCAGTGGTGTTCCATCTAAATGTTTTATTTCTAATTAATGCAGTAAGCACGAAACGAAAGTTACGTAAGCCTTATTTGATTTTTCTGCCTAATCGGCTGAAATTGGCGTATTGTCTAAACCACGAATCTAAGTGAACATATGGATATGACTTCAGAAACTCCCTATAAGCATTCAAATTAAACGGCCATCTCGTTTAGAAACATTTCGAAATAACGTTACTTTTAAACAAGGTTTAATAAGCGAAATGAGAACCACTTTATTAATAATTTTTGTTCTGTATGATGGTATCCGTCTATAGTGTTCACTAAATTAGAATTATATTTCGTACATAATTACAGCTTGAAAGAAATGCTTTGAGCAACAGAGGATGATTAAAAACTACCAGAACATAGTTTTCCACAAAAGCTGCTATATTCCCGTCCGTTTTTTTTGTTTCAGATGTGTTTTGTTCTAAGCGAGAGGCCTCAGGTGATATTTTTTAGTTTGAGGAGATTTACATAAACGGGCATACATCACAAAAACCTCATAGTCAATCAATTAATTTAAAATTAGATCATATGCCTGCTCATGAGAAATTTCGCGAAATCAAACGGCTTTCTCGTAAAGCTATTATTACATACGCGAGCTACATTCGGAAAGCTAAAGATGATTCTTTGATACAATTCAAATTTTAATTGACCAGCAAGCAATCGGGAATTGAATAACTTACAAACCATCGATTAACAAGTTTACGTTTTTAGGAAATTATCGTCCAAACCTTTTGTACTTTTCGTCATAATAATGAAAAATTAACAACATGCCGATAATACCTAATTAGAAATAAATTAGTTTTCAGCAATAAATAATACATATCTATTGTATTTTTCATTGAATGATGTCCTGATTGCCACAAATTTGATAACTGATGTCGATCAACCACCGAATTTAAGGCCTTCCTTGAGAAGTAGGTGTTCAGAACCACGATAATGGTACACTTTACGGGCATGGAACACGTATTTTATAAGATAATTCTTGCGTTTATTTCATTATTGAATGTAAGCAACATTGAACCCCGTGTTTAAGCAATGACAAATACGACTGCATGATGGGCTAAAATCTCAGTGAACAGTTTGATTACAAATCTTCCAAACTATTGCGTGGTAAACAGAATAAGTGTCTATTCTGCTCATTAATGCTACAAGAATTGCGAGCATTGCGCAATAGCGTGGCTAGTTATTTTGAATATATCTCGATCATAACTGCTATAATAAAACGACAAATTCAGTAAACTTTGCTAGTTGTGCAACAAATTTTTATTTGCAAAACGTGGCAGCTTATCATAATTTCATTTAGAATTTGCTCAACCTCTTATCTCATTGATCACATGTAACAATACGCCAGTCAAGTAAACATTATTTCAGTATAAAATTTTCAATAGATTATTTTCTAACTCTGAGAAATGCAGAAATTATCTCTCAAAAATCTCATTAATGTTAATAATCTTATTATTATAGTAATTATTATTAATTTTATTAAATTATTAATATTATCTTCATTATTATTACTATTAAATTATTAATATTACCACTATTATCATTAGAAGTATTGATATTTTCAATATTATTTTTATAATCAGCTTTTTTGATATTAATATTAATATTATAAGATATTATTATTATTATTAATATAAATAATACTATCTAAATTAATTATATTTTTATTTATAGATTATTTTTTATGATTAATATTAGTAGTTGCTGCAGTTGATTTACTACTACTGATAGTAGAATCAGCAGCATCAATATTATCATTATTAGTAGTAATAGCAGTAGTATTAGTAATATTAATTATATAACTAGTAACTATAATAGTATTATTAATAGTTAAAATATTATTAGTAATAATATTACTATTAATACTAGTAGAATTATTAGAAATTTAAGTAGTATTAATAATATAGGTGTTAGTAGAACTAGTTGTAGTAAAATTGGTTGGGGGTGTTACAAGAGTAGTATTAGAAGTACTAGTAGTATAATTAATAGGTATATTTGTAGCAATAATAATAATAATAATAATAATAATAATAATAATAATAATAATAATGTTAGTAGTAGTAGTTAAAGTAGTGGTGGTGAAGATAGTATTAGTAATTGTAATAATTGTAGTGATAATATTAGTGGTTTTAGAATCAGTGTTATTAATAGTGCTGGTAGGACAATTAATATTATTTATGATAATATTATTCTATTTCTTACAATAGGACTTTATCTTGCTAAGTATTGCTAACTGCAGGATCTTGTTAAATTGAAATAAAATTAATATAGTATTAGAAATTAATGATACAATAAAATAAAAATTTTGTTTGCTGTGTTTTCAAATCTTACCTGGTCCAAAGTTAACCGAAGAGGCTACCGAAGTTTCTAATTGTGGTTTGGAACAAATCGCTTCCCTATCTAGTCTGGATGCAATCACTAGCTGATATCCAACTGATTGATAGGGTAAGGTAATGCCGGTTGTAACCATTTCGAAGGTGAATGATGAGGCTCCTGGAACCTATGGAAGTCATTATTTATATAAATTATAAAAAGGACCAATTAAAATGCCAGACATTACAATGATAAATGGTATTTATTTTGATAAAAGTAACACTTCTTTCTCATTTTGTTCTCAGTCATCTACAAAATGATATAGCCGTATATTTTCTATATACCAAATTAACACAAAGTTGAAAGTGGAGAAGCTGTAGAACATGGGATCCTCCCATAATTTATGTACATCACCTCAATTTTTAGATAAAAACTCGAACAGGCAATTTCTGCTTAATTTTTTTATTCACAGTACTTCTTGCAGTACCAATTCATTTCTGTTATTGCAGTTGATATTTGCCTTAAAGTAAATATCTAGTAAACATACGTGCGAATATTAATTAATATTCTGCGCATTTTTGTGTATAATTAAGGCCAAGATAAGAAAGAATATATTTCAAGGTCTGAAAAAATTATTATAACGTTCCATGTAAATAAAATATTTAAATTTAATACTGCATTAGCACTTTATATTTAAAATACGAAATAAATTTAAAAAGAAACATTAGTTATTCTATAAATGTCTTTTCGTACATAACTTGTGATTGCTATAATGCAAGTTTTTCTAGGAAGCATAAATATTAAACTATATAAACAAAATTGTAATTGTGATAACGAAGAAAATATGAGACAGATAGTTAGATATTTCACATTAGTATTTGTAGTATTATTAGAAGCACAATAATTAGTGATACTTGTAATATTAACAATAATAATAGTACAAATAGTATTAGTAGAAGTAGTGGTAGTAGTGGTAGTATTAGTAGTTAAATTAGTTGTACTGATAATAATAATTTTAGTGGTATCAATGGTATTAATAGTACAAGTTGGTTAATTAATAGTGGTAATAATAATACTAGTATAATTCATAAAATAAGAACTCATCTTTATAAGAATTGTTAGCTCAATCCTGTTAAATTTTAACATAAATAGCATATTTGGAATAAAATATATAATAAAATAATCTTTTTATTCGCTGTATTTTCAAATCTTACCTGGTCCCACGTTAACCGAAGAATCTACGGAAGATTCTAGTTGTTGCTTGGAACAATCCGTTCCTCTATTTAGTCTTGATGCAAACACTAGCTGATATCCAACTAATGGTAGGATATATTGATTAATTTAAACTCATGTATAATGATAATTGATTGCCCGCAAATTCGCATTTAATGTAGAAAGAAACTCCGACTGAAGTTCCATTTTTTAAACAAAACTTTCGTTTGATTAAAATGTTTCAGGTCCATAAATGCCGTTTTCTACTGGGCAAATAACAATCAATTTATGGTATAATTAGACTAACATTGGTTGCGCGGACGGTGATAACAATTACTTTTAATCAAGGGTGCGTTTATGAATATGTTCATTTCAATACCACATCTCCAGGTAACATGGTATCTGTTCTAAAAGGTTAGATTTTGAAAAGTTAGTTGTAACTTCAGGTCCAAAGTTAGGCCATATAGGCTCTAACTAAAGAAAGGCCACCGCGAAACATTAATTATTATATAACTGAAAATGGTGTGTAATATACGGGAGGGTTGCACAGTGGTTAAAGAACCAGATTCCGAAGCACACCTGCCCAGGTTCGAACCCTGTCCGCGACAATTTCTGGACAGTACGTGATGAGTTCCCAATAAGGACGAAACCGGTCTACTGAATGAATTGCCTTTTCTACACTATAAAATGCTTAGTTTTTACTGAAAAATATATGTACATAATGAGTCAGGTGTTTATAACAAGATCGCATCCTTGATTGAAGTAAACGGAAGAATGCAAAATGAGTTAAATTTTTCTAACTTATTCGGCCTGCCAATATATTAGGAATTATCAATTAGACATGGCGTGAACAAGATATTTAGCTTGATATTACAGTTCCACGATGAAGTGCTAGAATCAGCATCACATACGATTTTATCTCATTCGCTCAAGCTTATCTTGTTTCGCCTGTTACAACTAGCCAAAATGGTGCCAGTTCACACTGATTTCGCGTGAGAAAGTTATTTTTGTTTTGTAGTATTATGGTAATAATAAAACATTTTTACAGTATAATGTGCTAAAAATAAGAAATATCCAAATGATGCAAAATCAGAGAAAGCCTATAAAAATAACCGAACTAAATTGAACAAATTTGAAGGAACAATAAAATTCCAAAACAGGCGGTGTGTCGTACCACAAATACGTGCCTGTTTGACTGAACTTGCTTTGTATGTTCGGTTTCCATTGTTCATCACCATCACTAGTTTTATTTTTTATTGAAAAATTCCAATTAAAAGACTAACTTTTCTCGTCTCTGATTAATTTTTTAATACATTCTGAAGCAACAGATAGCCCAATTAATCGACATTTTATGCCAATTTCCTGTCAGACAACTTTCGCACTGCCGAAACCATGCATTGTGTAATTGTCAATTATTTCACAGAGAAACACACAAAATTATATATACATATACATATATATATATACAACTATTCAACATATATATATATATATATATATATATATATATATAATAGAATTTATTTTATTATTGGTTGAGAGATCTGCTTTTATATATATATATATATATATATATATATATATATATATATATATATATATATATATATATATATATATATACAAAGATTCAATCAATTCTATAATCAATTTAATTTAATCTACATCACTGTACAATGCATTTAAAAATTCGCTTGGTTCGACAATTCTTAACTCGACCAAATATTATTATTATTTTCAAGTTTCCGAAAGAATTGTGTGACAACATTTTTGTATTATGCATAGTAGATTAGGTCAATTTGTGAGCGCGGATTTCGAAGAAACAAACAGGAGGCTGCCGAAATAGCGAGAAAAAATGGGTGGGGCGTAAAAAAAAATCACCAATATCTGCAAAAATTAGACACGTAAACTTAGATCAATGATTAATCTGAAAAAGATTCTAAATAAAAAAAAACACAATACAATAAACGCAGACTAAGATCTCTTGTTGAGGTTGGATCTAGGGAAGCAAATCCCAATAAATGAAAATAAACAGGGCATCTGCACTTAACACTGTTTGCCGCTGAACACCCACACATTTTTGCTTATCAAAGTGCCTCCCGATTGATGATTGTACGATGTGTCGTGAGGAAATGACTGCTATCGTTAATATCGATTTTATGCCAGTGAAAGGCTGACCTAGTCCACATGAATTTCTTCAATGGTCAAGCGAACAGAGTGTGAAATTGTCTCTCTCAAACAAACAACACATTGATGGCTCAGTGATTAGAGCAAAACAGATGCTGAAGCATACGTTCCTAGGTTCGAGCCCTTTCCGCGGCAAATACTGGGCAGTACATGATGAGATCGAAAAAAGGACGAAACCGGTCTACTGGATGAATTGCCTTTTCCACACTAAACAATGCTTAGTTTATACTAACAGGTTTATGTACATAATGGGTGTTTCATCAAGATCGAAGCCTTGATTAAAGTAGAACAAGACAAAGGACACATTTTGTAAATGCCTCTACATCATCTTAAAACTATGCAACAGTTTAAGTAGTCATTCGTACACAATCGTCCTAGAACACATTAGATCTATCATGCTATATTTCACTGCACCAATTTCGCCTAAATATCGAAAATCAGCATTAAGCAAAGGGCGTTCTACAATTCCAATAATACCATGGGCAAATGAAATTTTCTTGTCGTTTGCCTCCCGGAAATCCTGAATTCCTTCGCTATCCACAAGTTTTCATCAATTGCACCTGTATCTAAGTCGAAAAGCACCAAAAGTTAATAAATACAGAATCTAAAATTAAACATTTATCGGTTGCGCGGGTGGTTATAACAATTCTTTAAATTAAGTTTGCCAAATCGGAATAAAAACACTAACTTAATTTTATTTTTGTGTACTTGGTTAAATGAAATATCAAGATTGAAATCTTGATTACGTTATTATTTATTCATCAGTCATTGTTGCAAATTTCCGAAAGACGTCTTTGTATGGTATGACCAACGCAAGATATTTACTCATTCAAAACGTTTTCAAAGAGTTCTCAGTAGTGGCAATCGATTAAATTTAATTGAGGCGAATAATAAATGAATGAAAATTTATCAATTATCCTTTCCTTGTGGTACCTGAAGCTTCACTTTTGGCGAATGTCACGATAGAAGTTAAAAATACTGCGATTTCGACGTAAATTGAGTCGATCTTCAAGACTTATGGTAAAAAATGTTGGCTAAAGCAAAGAAGAAGAAGAAGAATTTGCCTAGTTTCCGCCTCTTTCACTATTGTTTACGCAACGCGTATTTTTAATTTATGATCCTAAACACCGATTGAAAAGAGCAATCTTCGTAACGCAGTCGCGATTCTGCTTGATGGAACATGAATTGCGAATAAAGCATATTTGGAAATTTATAAATTGTAAAATGATAAACCGGACTACTAGAATTCGGGACCTCTAAATTACTTGAAGGAGTTGCCTTGATGCGCACCTGAAAGAAAATTACTGGAACAATGAAAGCTGCGTTAGTCAAAACGCAGATCAGGTAACTCTAAATTACTTGACTAATTAGTAAATATAACGACATTGAATTCCTACCTCATTGGACATTGTGCGCAGCATTCAAATGCACGTACGACGGGCATTCTTTTTTTCTTTAAATTACAACCGAAATTCATCCTATTTAGAGAAAGATTTACCTAAAAAATATGTCTTGGTACCGCGAGGGCATTTGCAAAATTTCAAGGTTTCCATTGTACCAGATTGTTGATCCCGTCGCTCTTTTTCGAATCATACTGAAGGCGGTTGTGATTTGACAAACATATAAACCGATCGAGTATGTAATACTTGCTTTGATTTAATGATGAAACAACAACTTGTCGCGATTTCGAAAATTGGGATGCGCTACAGTTTGAATGGCTCAAGTAAAGAAAGAAATGTTGCACCCTATTTAGATGGAAAACCAACAATTATTAATTTACACATAATTGGTAGGGAAGAGTACAATTCGTAATATTTGATATTCGAATCCATGTAGTAGACACCATTTAGGACACCAGTTAATTATATATATATATATATATATATATATATATATATATATATATATATATATAGGCATTTTGTCACAAACTACGAATTTTATAAGGTAGTAGATGCAACTATTTTACTATAATCATTTCAATCTTAAATAATGCCCACCAGTAATGTTCACAAATGTCAAAGACGCAAATAATATCAAACCGTGTTTGGTTCATTGCCAATTGTGTATTAAGTATTGCGCACCTAGTAACGAATTGGCTCAAATGGAACCAAAGATCTATACCAAAGTCTACATAAGCAAAAGATGGATTCGTAGGTACACGGGTTTCGTGTTTACTGGTGACATATCAATAGGAGCTGGTACTACAACATATATCATCTATATACCTAGACAGGAAATGTGGGACAATTGCACGGTAGTTTTATTTACAAACGTTTATTGAATCCGCAGCAGAATCAACTTCAAATAAATTCTTCGACAATGCGACTTCGAAGACTGCCACCGATAAATTTTATATAGCGAGCCTGAAACATGTACCAAATGAATAATTATCGAAATACCAACATCGTACCGGGTACAGAAGCAATTGTTTTGTGGTAAGCTAAGCTTTACTAAAATTGAAAACTGAAACCGATTCTTAACATCTGTCACTCCAACCAATCCACACACATTTGTTTCCGTCAAAAAATGTTATCACCTTGCTAGGTAATCAGGAAACGCATGTGTGCACGTAGTTTATACCTTTCGTTCGTGCCGAATTTGATATATACTTCTGGTTCTATTTGAACTAATTTATCACTAGGTACGTCATGCCTATTACACGAATACATGTATATTAGTTGCCTACAACAAATAATTTTATAAGTAATTGGATCACGGGCAGACAACTCGCGCCTTTCGTATCTAAATCCGCGCACTGAATGAAATTTTCAAATTTTGTTTACAAATTTTTGCATTATGGTATAGTTATTGTGCTTTGTTTGATACCACACTGTAAATGACTGTATTTGTAATTTAATTTAATATTTTGTACACGTATGCATCTAGAATGTTGCACTATTCATTTTTTCAACGTTATTTTCCAATATGTATATTGGGTTTGAGGATATTTGCATATTTCTGCTAATGAATGGTCGGTTAACACGAAAATCCGGTATCAGTAAAGTCAAATTTTTTTTACTGGCTGAATTCGGAATGCCCTCCCGGTCCTACATTAAATAACGCGTAATCGGGTTCACTCATTTTTATTACACAAATTATCCATAGTCTGATTAAATATTTATTTTCCTAACGGTGGCGAAAACATTAGTGGGCAGCATAATAATTTGCAAACTGACAAAATAATTTTTAACTACATAACTATTTAATAGTATCCTTAAAAGAATTTTCAATTTAAAAATTATTATTGGCAAAGTTGGTGATAAAAATTTTATAAAATTAAATATGCAGCCGTGAGAAAAACGAAGATCAATTCTTTTTCACCAATCGGAAGTTAGTCAACCTTTCATCAGTTAGACACGCGTTTGTAATTCTTCTCTAGCCAGTCTAAGAGAATCTCAGCAAAATGACGAACGAAAATCAAATAACAATTTTTGGAATATTTTCAAGGTGTAGAAATGCGACTCGACCGGAATGTCCGTCGCACGAGTTCATCGTATTTGTAATCATAACAGTTTTTAAACATTCATAATATTAATGTTTACTATTTTATTTATACGAACATTGGTTGCGCGCGCGATGATACAAATTTTTATAATCAAGGTTGCGTGCTTGATATAAGCACCTGACCCATTAAGTGCATACATTTGTCAGTATAAACTAAAATTTCTTCAGTGTAAACAAAGCATAACGGTTTCGTCCTTATTTGGAAACTCAATACGTAGTGTCCAGGTTCGAGCCCTGTCCGAATTTCCCTGGTATTCGCAGCAGTAATAGCACGGCACAAAATCATCGAAAATTCCAATTTAAACCATTTCTTTAACATGCAATACAACAACAATGCAATTAACTGTAAATTTCTTCTAGAAAGCTAATAACGTTGAACTTACCTGGCGATTGATAATTGTAGGAAGTTGTACAGTTTCACCTATTCTCTCCGTGTTGACCGGTGAAGTTGAGCCTAAATTCAGCTTAGAAAGTTGTTCATTGGTTGCCACTACTGTGCCCACTTTCGACTCCTCGACTATGTGAATATTCAAATCTGCCAAATATGCATTTCTGGGATTTCGAATTTCCACGTCTCGTCTCACCAACATTCGCTGTTTTACTGCATAAGGCGAGGATTTGCTGTCAACTGAACTAGCATCATCTCGAAAATCGTTTAATTTTGTCAAGTTTGCAAAATCGGAAGTCAACTGAAATTGTTCATTGGACACGCGAATGGCTGAAGTTAGACTCAATTTCAAGAGGAGGTGCAATGAGAGAAAAATGAATAGGGCGAGGAAAGTTGACGCCTTGTTTGAAGAAGTGGAACCTTTAACAAATGAGACTGTACCTGGACGTTGTTCAGTTGTTACTTGCCTCGATGAATTCTGAAAAAAGTATGGGTTTTGTTTAAAGGTTTCTTGGCCAAAACTAGAAGTTATATCGCATTCGATGCCAGGGTTAAGGTGCATTTTTAAGGATGCTTTACTCCTTTTACGCTCTGCGGCATATTGGTGTATTTTGTATTCGTCTTCATAAAAATGGTTATTCAGAGTTTTCATTGACTTTATTTTTGTATTGAATGAAAGCAATTGAGGCGAACCTCGATAATCGAGTGGTGAGGCAAATGAATACAAAGACATGAACTTACAGGGATCGTGCACGCATGTCTTTCTGTGGGTGTAAACAAATCTACATTTAGGCTGGCTGTTAGACCTGTACACTTTGTTGTGAATATCACTGACTGGATCGAAATTGGCCTGTTGTTTCATCGCTATTTGGTACAATGACAGTGTTACATTTTGTCCGCTTACAGTTAGAGAAAAAGCCTGGTTTAACAATACGATAAATTCCTCCAACTGACCATGTTTAATTAAGAGGACGTGCATTCGTCCAACATAACCGAGCTTTGGACCAATTTGGATTTGCACGCTAGGAGAATGGTGATGTTGATGTCTGCCAGTTACATTAAGACGACGCGGATCAAAATTAGCAACTACTCCATTATTATACTCTGTGTGATGCTGAGGAGAATCGCACTCGTCTTCAGAAATCGCTTCAAAACTTCTACGTGTTAGCGACAAGAATTTGATGTGCCTGTACACAACACAAGATATTTTTTCGCAAGTGAACGTTCCGACATTTCCCGTGTTGGATTCCGCCTCTAAGGACGATGCTGTTGAATATATGCCCACACATATGGCAGATAGGTAATATTGATTAACTGTATTTTCATCACATGGATCATTGTTCTCGAGTGAATTTGGACCGTGCATTGCAATCTCTGGTATTCCGAGGCTTAATTGTGCTGACTGGGGTGTAAGATATCGATTGGTGAAATCTACAATTAAAGAGTAGAATAGTTTGAACATACCAGAAGATTATTTTCCATAAGCTGAGCTCAATCTGAAAGACGTACACATAATGAGAAGCAGCATGATTCACACTTCATTCAGTTGACAAATTCATTTAATTTTATATGTCCGTTTTTGTTATTCTTCTCGTCCTAGATTGTTATGGCAGTTAAAATTTTTATATTAATTTTCTTGAGGAAAGGTCTAGATTTATTTGCAAAACGCAATTTTACAAACACGATTATTTTATACAACTCGTACTTTTGTCATGACGTGGGAAATTAAGTCGATTTGCATAGCAACCACCGCCAAGTATGGACCTTAACTAGTTTACTTTTCAATTGCAAATCCAAAGAGTTGCACGAAACAGTGTAAAACTATGAACCATTCCTTGTTTGCTCGTCAACAACACTCTTTTGATAGCTTCATGTAGGCGTATCTTTACCCCGCACCGAAAATGGAATGATCCAGTTTTATATTGTAACATTTTTCACAACGGAAGCAAATCATTACTCCTATCAGTTTTGACAACTTGAAAAACAACAAACCATATTTAAAGGAAATAACTTGTTGCAATATTGGATATTGCGCAATGACATTCGCAGCACCATAACTTATACAACATTTTTCCAATGCAAAGATTTCAGGACCCCATACTCGGTTCTCTCCTCAGTCTACATCTCATCCCATATATGCTTTATAAGTCAGACTTCACATTGTGAAATGTGCAGTGTGCTGATGTAGAAACGCAGAAAGGGGTCTCAAAGATTGTCCTCAAAATAGAGGAATTAGAAACAATTCTGTGTTTGTAGCAACAAAGACCAAGTAACCAATCCTACTTATTTAGATTTCACAAAACTTTAAAAAGGCATAATTAAATAAACATTGGTTTCGCGGGCGGTGACAACAATTATTATAATCAAGGTTGTAACCTTAATATCAGTACCTGGCCATTTATTTACATACATTTGTCAGTATAAACTGAAAATTGTATAGTGTTGAAAAGGCATTTCGTCCGGCCTTCTTGAGGAAATGCCTTACAAAACTATACAATGCTTAATTTATACTGCAAATGTATGTACCTAAATGGTCAGGTATTTTAAAAAGGTATGGCAGCTTAGAAAATTGGTGCGACTGTTGAAATAAAACTAAGTTGCCATAATATGCTGTTTGTGGCGGAGAACTAATATATATGTAAGTTAACAAACAATCAATTGAAAGCGTGACCTCCATTTCAGAATATATATATATATATATATATATATATATATATATAATGCAATTGTGTATTAGGTGTTGCGCACGAAGTAAAATTAATTAAAATATGACCAGAAAAGACAAGCCAAAGGCGCTTGAACAGAGAGCTAGTGTTGGTACTCTTTGCCGACTCGGTGTATATAATGTATATAGTGAGTTAGCATTGATGTCGCATTTTGGAAGACTTTATATGATGTTAGCTTCACTAGTGCAGGTTTACACATTCGTCTAGGAGATTGTACCGTCCTAATATGCCACATTACTCACCAAAATATATAGTGTGTAAAAGACGTAATACCGGCTCCTACTGATAAGTCACCGGTAAGTACGACACGAATGTATACACGAGATTATACCTTACGTTCATGCCGACTTTGGTTTATCCTTCCGGTCATAATTGAACTACTTTGAATTCCTCACACTTGATTGAAATAATTATTTTCCCCAACCAGGCAATATATCTTTATCCACGATATTATTTTATGTATAAACCAAACCACAAACCGGTTATGGTCTTTTGATTTTCGTGAATTTTTGTCTTGTATTAGAAAAACATGGGTAATATTTCACCGAAATGCTTGATCGACTTTTATTTCAAACTAGGTTATATAAACAAACTCAATTGAGCACCTACTATAATCAAGGTTGCGACCATGATATAAACACCTGACCCATTAAGTACATACATTTGTCAGTATAAACTAAGAATTTTATAGTGTAGAAAAGGTAATTCATCTAGTAGACCGGTTTCCTCTTTATTGTGAACTCATCACGTACTGGCCAGAATTTGCCGCGGACAGGACTCGAACCTGGGCACGTTTGCTTCGGAATCTGGTGCTCTAACGACTGAGCCACACACTACACTGCACACAATTTTCAGTTATATACTAACTAATGTAACTTGGTTAGTCTATTTTTCCTTTAGGTGGAGCTCATATGGCATCCATTTACACCCAAAGTTCCAACTAACCATCCCCAATCTGTCATTACTGAACAGACACCACACTACATTGGGAAGTGGTATTGAAATGAACATTTATATAATTAAACGAACATTGGTTGCGCGGGTGGGGATACCAATTATTATAATCAAGGTTGCGGTCTTGATATAAACATCTTACCCATTAATTTTTTACATATGTCAGTATAAACTAAGAATTGTATAGTGTAGAAAAGGCAATTCATCCAGTAGACCGGTTTCGTCCTTATTGGGAACTCATCATGTACTGGACAGAAATTGCCGCGGACAGGGCTCGAACCTGGGCACGGAACATTTTATTTCAAAACAAATGCTTTATTTACATGAAAATAATTCTGTTACGTAGAAATTTTAACTGTATACTTGAATTATATATTCTATTAATAAGTAAAATGTGAACAATATTTCTTTTGACGCCGATTGAACAAGTTGATTAAATCATAGGTCGGCAAAATCTTGAACTTTTTTCTATTTCAGATGATGTAATTTTTGGCCTCAATTGATGGGTTCTCACTTGTCCCTTCTTCTTTAAGCCTTCAATTAGCTGATTGTCTGAAATTGACGTTGGATCAAGATTTTCCATTGTTCTTTGTCCTATATTTCGAGACTTCATTTCCAGTCTCATCTTCAGGGTTTTTAATCTCTCTGTCTATAACCGATTGCAAGCTGGATGGAATTAGGTGAACTGGGGGGCATGTGAGGATTACTGCAATATTAATTCAAAATTTGTTGATCTTTCTATGCGTCCGGAACAGCAATTAAAATATAGATATCAGTGATAGGCGTGTTTGTCAATACATTAAGTGTGCTTATAGTTATTCAATAAATGTCACTTTAGTAAAATACACATGTTTATAGTTAGTTGTGTGCGCAGAGGGGGACAGGGATAAGTTTTTGTATACATTTGAGTATTAGAGACTAGGTATGAAGACCGGATATTAGTAAGACAATTAAAAATACTTTTAGAATTAAAATAGATATAAATATATCTGTCTTGAATGAGGATACCACATTTGTCACAAGTTGTGTTTTACTCCTGTGCGTATTGTGTCAACCCTGAAGATGAGACTGGAAATGAAGTCTCGAAATATAGGACAAAGAACAATGGAAAATCTTGAACCAACGTCAATTTCAGACAATCAGCTAATTGAAGGCTTAAAGAAGAAGGGACAAGTGAGAACCCATCAATTGAGGCCAAAAATTACATCATCTGAAATAGAAAAAAGTTCAAGATTTTGCCGACCTATGAGTGCTATCAATTGTCCCGCACAAGAAAAATGCGGTCAAATCCACAACAAGGACAGCACCGAGCAACAAAATGCATCTTTTAAAAAGTTGATTAAATATTGCACCTGGACGCACGAATACGTCTGTAATTATTTCTATTTTTTTATTCATTTATTAATTAATGTATAATAGGCAATTCATTCAGTAGACCGGTTTCGTCCACTAAGGGAAATCATCTCGTACTGGCCAGAATTTACCAGTGGTTATAGCGTCAGTTTCCGAAGCTGACGTGCACAGGTTCTGGCCAGTAACTGACGAGTTCCCAATAAGGACGAAACCGATCTACTTGATGAATTGCCTTTTCTACACTATAAAATTCTTAGTTTATACTGACAAAATGTAAGTAATTAATGGGTTAGGTGCTTATAGCAATACCGCAACCTTGATTTGACATTTAAATTTAAAAACCAGTGTCAAATCTAACGCAAAATATACGTTTGCGACTGCGCAACACTTTATTCAAACCTTGCACTAATGCTAAACTGGTATTGCTTACCGGATACGCACCAAATTCAATAAATGCAATGAGTTAGCATTTTCTGAAACGCTGTTAAATAATAAATTTTGGCCCGATTTATGCCACTTGAGGCGTTATACGTGCAAAGAACCTGCTTTTGGGATAATACATGTAAATGGTTGGATGTGAACTTATGTCCTACGCTCTCACCGTTTCATTTAACTTTATGTCGGCTTACAAAAGTATGTACACATGCTAATTTTTGATACTGGAAAAAAATTATTTATCACGTTTGACAACATTTGCTGTATGTTTGCTCATAGCAGTGGCACAGGTAAATAAAAGCCAATATAATTTTTTTTGTTAAAATTATATTAGCGTATTTATCGAGTCCTCGAAATTCATTCAAGTAAATGCTATTACCACCCACGCAAGCAGCGATTGTTTAATTGAATAATGCATATTAGCGCGGCGAATGATGTGAACGGATAATACATTTGGCAGCCAATATTCCAATTAGAAATTTTACGCGGATGATCTGGCTGCGAGAGCTACATTTCCGGTTTTCCAAACATTAGGCATGCCTTCCGGTTTGATCCGCGTTAGTTGCCTTGTCACTGCGCTCTAATAACGACCGTGTAGATACGAGACGCGTCAGAACGTGTGACTAGTGACAGTTTTGCTTTATTGCTAAATTGGTAAAATAGAATAGAATTTGTGCTAAATTTATTACCGGAAATTGGATTTAAAGTATTGGATGTATATCAGTTCCAAGAATATGCAGCATTACTCTTCAACGTCTTAATGTCTATTAAATTCAGAGAGAGCATAAGCTTTAAAGCTTACATGTGATGCGGTACTAGCATGACATGTAGACAAATTCTACTACGTTTTAGAGACTCGATCATGTTTTGTTCAAATTACATCCTAATGCCACCATATGTGCAGGTATACTTTGTTGTAAAGGTTATCCATTGACTGAATGGCGCATACTTTAGCATACTTTGAAATCCATTGTGTTGGTAGCATGCCCCAAGTCGGCAACCAAAGTGTAGGTACCTTTACGGACTCTGTATATTTATTGTTTACAGTGAGTTGGCCTTGAAGTCGTATTGTCGAAGTCTTTGTATGAAGTTAGCTCTACTACTGTTGGTTTACAAACTCGTATAGGAGATTTTGCAGTTCAAGTTTCCCACATGCATTAATCAAATATTTAGTGGGCAAAGAGCGTATTACCGGCTCCTACTGATGGGGCGCACTTAAACACGAAAAGAATGTGCACGAGATTATACTTTTCGTTTATGCTGAGATTTGTTTATCCTTCTGGTCATATTTAAACTAATTTGTGTCTAGTTTCGCAACACCTAATTCATAACTGCATGTGATATTTCTCGAAATAATTCATTTCCTGCTTCTGTCTTTATCACTTCTTCGAATTTTGATACTTGCTAAAACGAGTATTGCGAAGAAATTTGGATCTTTACTGAATAAGAGGCTGTATTATGCATTTACGCTCCAGTATGTCTAATTGACCTATTATAAGTTCAGACGTTGACTAGTCTTGAGGCTGCCATAGAACTGAATTTGAAAAAATCCACCTTATGTCTTTGGTTAGTCTGCTAAAGGCAGACAGTTTAACCAATTTAAGCACTACTAGAATCTGTAATGCTACCTTGACAGATTCTCATCCGTAGAACGTGGCAAAATTCCAAAACTTGATATATATTTCCATACAAAAGAAGTAGTCAGTGCAGTGTATTAGAGTGGAAAGGTAGGCTCCTGCTAAGGATTAGCTCGCAGATTTGAAATGCATAAAGCTTCGTTCGTTTAAATACTGTTTGTTGCGGAGAACTAAAATATATGCAAGTATGTATTAGGTGTTGCTAATCTAGTACCAAATTAGTTCAGTTGTGAATGGAAGGATAAACCAAAGGCAACATGAACGGAAAGTATAATTTCATTCACATTCGTTTAGTGCTTACTGGCGACTCATCAGTAGGAGACGGTATTACGCCCCTTAACCACTATATATTTGGGTGAGGAATGTAGGATTTATCGTCCTATTATCTCACATTCCTCACCCAAATATATAGTGATTAAAGGGCGTGATACCGGCTCCCACTGATGAATCACCAGTAAGCTCGAAACGAATGTACACGAAATTATACTTTCCGTTCATGCTGTCTTTGGTTTATCCTTCTGGTCATAACTGAACTAATTTGTTACTAGGTTCACAACACCTAATACATACTTGCATATATATAGATCTCCGCAACAAACAGTATTTTACTGTTATATATTGAATTCAATGATGTCATGCTTACCGCCAAATGTGATAACTGATATCGATCAAGGTCAGAATGTAAGGATTTACTGGAGTAACAGGTGTTCAGAAATAGTTGTAATTCTCAATTTCGGTGAACTACAGCATAAATTGATATCCATCATGTTGGTACCATGTACCGACTCGGAAACCATAGTGTTAGTACCATGTACCTTTTCGGTACAATAATGTTGGTATCGGTTACTAACACAATAGCCATAGTGTTAGTATCCTTTACAGACTCGGTATATATGTATATTATATAGTGTGAGTTAGCATTGAAGTCGCATTGTCGTTGACTTTAGATGATGTTAGCCTCACTATGACAGGTTTACAAATTCGTCTAGGAGATTGTACCGTCCTATTATTCCACATTCTTCTACCAAATATATAGTGTTTAAAGGGCGTAATACCGGCTCCTACTGATGAGTCGCCAGTAAGCACGAAACGAATGTGCATGAGATTATACTTTCCGTACATGCTGCCTTTGGTTTATACTTCTGGTCACAACTGAACTAATTTGTTACTAGTTTCGCAACATCTAATGCATACTTGCAAGCTTCATTCATGACTGAATGTTGCTCTAGCCACGTGGATCGGATGAAACAAAAGTCATACTTGCTGTTATGTAGATTTCAATGTGTGCAAATTGCAAATAATGTGTGCACAAAAATACAACGTTATCTTTATATTTTCGGCTAAGTAATCATTCGTGTTTGTCTAGCTCCTGATAACACTCTCTATATTGTTCTCTTTTTCGTAATGCAGAAGTGTGTTTTAGAGCTCGAAAGAGTTCTAAAGCCACCAAACATAATAAGCACGTAACTGTCTACTTTTCACGTTATAAAACAGTGCATTAAATACTAGTTGGTTGAAATTTTGGCGAAATTCTTTAACAAGACAATGTACACAGTATTTTTATCAACTAATGAATCATCTTGCAGAACTTTTTTGTTCTCAACTTGTGTATTTGCCAATAGAGCACTTTAACAAGCAGAACAACACAAACATTTGCACATTTTGTCGAAACATGATATCCACTTTTTACAAAATCCACAACCAGGCACATCCAAATGGTTGTAAAGCCCGAAGGTAAGAATAGGATGCCCACCAAATGAAGGATATGGTAAACGCCTAAACTGCTGGCATGCCGGATAGATTGGACTGAGAACTAAATCAAGTAATTGCTGCGCAAGTTGTGCAACAAGTAACAAATTACGTCACCTTCAGACAGTTGCATGCGAATCACAATAAATAAAAGTACATGAAAAATAGAAATAAATTTGGACAATATCTCTTCAGCGCCAAGTTTCCATTCAGTATTCGCTTTACAAATTTGAAGATGTACACTGAGAGTTAAATACTGTTTGTTGCGAAGAACTAATATATATGCAAGTATGTATTACGTTTTGCGAACCTAGTAACAAATTAGTTCAGTTGTGACCAGAAGGATAAACCAAAGGCAGCTGAACGGAAAGTATAATCTCATGCACATTCGTTTCGTGCTTACTGGCGACTCATCAGTAGGAGCCGGTATTACGCCCTTTAACCAATATATATTTGGTAGAAGAATGTGGAATAATAGGACGGTACAATCTCCCAGACGAATGTGTAAACCTGTAATAGTGAAGCTAACATAATCTGAAGTCAACGACAATACGACTTCAATGCTAACTCACACTATATAATACATATACCGAGTCTGTAAAGGATACTAACACTATGGCTATTGTGTTAGTAACTGATACCTTTTTAAATCGATGAGTACCGGATACTAACACTATGGTTTCCGAGTCGGTACATGATACCAACCTGATGGATATAAATTTATGCTAAAGTTCACCCAAATTGAGAAATACAACAATTTCCGAACACCTGTTACTCCAGTTAAACCATACACTCTGGCCTTCATCGATATCGGTTATCACATTTCGCGGTAAGCATGACATCATTCAATTCAATATATTACAGTTAAATACTGTTTGTTGCGAAGAACTAATATATATGCAAGTATGTATTACGTTTTGCGAACCTAGTAACAAATTAGTTCAGTTGTGACCAGAAGGATAAACCAAAGGCGCATGAACGGAAAGTATAATCTCATGCACATTCGTTTCGTGCTTACTGGCGACTCATCAGTAGGAGCCGGTATTACGCCCTTTAACCAATATATATTTGGTAGAAGAATGTGGAATAATAGGACGGTACAATCTCCCAGACGAATGTGTAAACCTGTAATAGTGAAGCTAACATAATCTGAAGTCAACGACAATACGACTTCAATGCTAACTCACACTATATAATACATATACCGAGTCTGTAAAGGATACTAACACTATGGCTATTGTGTTAGTAACTGATACCTTTTTAAATCGATGAGTACCGGATACTAACACTATGGTTTCCGAGTCGGTACATGATACCAACCTGATGGATATAAATTTATGCTAAAGTTCACCCAAATTGAGAAATACAACAATTTCCGAACACCTGTTACTCCAGTTAAACCATACACTCTGGCCTTCATCGATATCGGTTATCACATTTCGCGGTAAGCATGACATCATTCAATTCAATATATTACAGTTAAATACTGTTTGTTGCGAAAAGAGCTAATACACACATTCGTCTAGGAGATTGTACCGTCCTATTATTCCACATTCTTCTACCAAATATATAGTGGTTAAAGGGCGTAATACCGGCTCCTACTGATGAGTCGCCAGTAAGCACGAAACGAATGTAAATGAGATTATACTTTCCGTTCATGCTGCCTTTCGTTTATCCTTCTAGTCACGACTGAACTAATTTGTTACTAGGTTCGCAAAACCTAATACATACTTGCATGTACACTGACACTCGCTGGAGAAACTTGTATTGCGTACAAATTTACTTTAAATACTCTATGTATTCGTGATCTGGCTAATTGTTCAAATTATCTTTAGACTCATGATAATAGGAACCACATATTCTGCACAGTTATAAAAGTTTGTGAAAACGTGGTTCGAATCAATATATTTATCAATGCTTCCTATGCGTCATGTCAGAGCTTTATTTGAATGTGAAGGTCGTTTGCTTGCTGTTTCATATAAAAAGAGATTCATATATATATATATATATATATATATATATATATATATATATATATATATATATATATATATGATAATTTTGACCAAACTGTCTAAGTGCCCCGATACTAATATATGATCGGAAATAGCTGAATTTTCTGACGGTACCAAGCCTTTTCGAGTCAATTTCTGCGGTAAATTTTGCTGGATTTTGTTCATCTATTGCTTCGTCGCACGCCCAATATATATGCTAACGCACATACATGGGAATTTGTAGATTATGAATGATTTGGAGAGAATTGGCAATTGATCTTTGGCAACCAACCCCATGACTTTCTGTGTGCTAAATTGGATATTAATTTGAATACTGGGAAAATTCTCCTTATTGATTCTATTTAACCACCGTGCAATTACGGAGGCTAGCAGGTCGCCTCTAAATGGCAAGTTCAGGAAAATCTGCTCGACGGTATTCCCTCTAGTACGAATCTGGCGTGGCCTGATGTTGCCATCCACGAACCGCCCAAACAAGAAGAAGAAGAAGAAGAAGTTAACGGAGCCAGACTAGTTGTCACAATTCATAATCAAATGGAAAACCAGAATGTATTTAAATAAAAGATTTTAAAGTGATGTTTATTAGTCTCGAAAGAAATGGTCATGGGCCACATTGTTATTGATGTGTTTTTTCTTCCTAATAAGAAATATACTATATATATATATACCATGCGCAACAAGGTGAAACGATCAACTATACTGGGAAAAATAGCATTTGTATATGTAACAGTGAACAATGCGCACAAATGGTTAATTCTCAAGCTATCAAAACAATAATGACCAGATCTCAGACATCACTTTGCAATACTTCAAGAATGACCTTTACATGCAAACACGCATACACAAAAACACAAACGCATACACACTCACCAACTAGTCAAAACAAGAAACAGAAGTAATAACGAGTCAGATTTGTTACCACTAGCATAATCAATTGAAAACCTAAAATGTATAAATATGTATGATTGTATAAGAGATGATTAGTATTCACGAAATAAATGGCCTTTATCCACTTTGTTATTTGTGTTTTCCTAACTATAAGAATACTGTTTAATTAAAAAGGAATGGACATCATATATATATATATATATATATATATATATATATATATATATAGAGCGTGAGCCAACTACAAACATGTGACCTATATTAGCATTTAAAAAATATTATATGACAATCCCAAATAACGCAATCTATTTACTAATTTAATCAATTTCCAACCTGGGTTATCTGAGAACAGTCCACTGTGACATTTGCCTATTTCAGAACGCTTTTGGACTCGAATGTAGGGGCTCGTCGATTGAACAGCAGGCGATGCCTAAACACCTTTCACATAGCATATCCTTATTTTTAAACTCATTTTCGGATTGGAAATAACGAACTGGGTGGACCTGCAATAACGTGGCAAACAATAAAGTGAACCATAAGCATTTTGGGTAGATGAGGATCAAAATGCCTGTCAAGATAGCGTCCACAAGCTAGATGGAAATGTCTTGCAGGTGACTATCATCATCAACTTCCAACAATCTGACTTTCAATTAAGTGTCGAGTGTGACGTCGAGCCAGCGTATAAAGCGATCCAGTGCAAACTTCAAGGAAGCCGTGGTCCCGTCGCCACCTTCCTCCACGTTCTGCCTTAAATGATAGCCCAGTTGGTCTCCGTTCTGTATAACACTACATTTTATGTCAACGAACTTACTTTGACTGGAGATGTCTATCATTATAAAAAAAGTCAAGGTTGCTGGCTTGATACAAGCATCAATCCCATTATATATATAAATTTGTAAGTATAGACTAAGTATTGTAGAATGTAACAAAGGCAATCAATCCAGTAGACCGGTGCCGTACTTATTGGTACCCGATCTTGGGCATGTCTGCTTCATGCCCAGTGATTCTACCAATTGACCCACAGCACAGGCAACAAATCGTCGATTAATTGGTTTCTATTATGTTCGTGTAGCTTCAGTGTTCCATTCTGATGTGATATTTTTTGTGACGTTGAAATAATATGGCCGATCAAATAGTGCTGGCACGGAATAGAATGAGTCAGCAAAGTTGCAGAATGCGGTATTGTTAATAGATTTTTCTAGTGAACCACGCTGATTGTTTCAGAACGCAAAGAGTCCATTCCTGCTTCCGTAGTTAATTATAAGTTTGCTGCCAGAATGTCCAAATTGGCAATGACAGATTGTCGAATTTGTGAACTGATTTCTGCATGTACGGCGCATATGTGCTGGTTATTTTTGTTAATTGTCAACTGATGCATACCTGAACATCACACATAGTTGCCAGCTTATGTGCAAGACAACTAAACAATGTTCTCGCATTAAAATAAACATATTTCACACACTGCTTCAATAATCCTGCTTCATAGAACTATTTTTTAAAAATGCAACAAATAATGCATTAATATTGCATCACTTTGAACATAATTTAATTGTAAAAGAGAACATGCGAAATTAAACAATTTCAATTGAGAAAGTTATCTGCAGTATAAACTGCGGGCTTCAATTAACTAAAATCACAAAGGAGTAAAATTTCATTGTAATCATACTTGACGTTTTTTTCTTCTTTAAATCAAGTTAGCGAGCTTGAAGTAAACAACAATCCAATTTTATTTTTAACCAGTCTTCGAACTATATAGCAAAACTACCGCTATGTTATTCGAAGACTGATTAAATGAAATGTGATTGGTGTTTACTTCAAGCTCGCAAACTTGATTTAAAGAATTTTTACCACCAACCGCGAAATCAATTAATGTTAAATATATGTTTTTCTTTCTTGCTAGTGCTCCAGCCAACCAATGTGTAACCAATACTATCAATATCTTTTAATCAAGGTTGCAAACTTGATATAAGCACCTGACCCATTAATTACTTGAATATGCCAGTATAAACTAAGAATTGTATAGTGTAGAAAAGGCAATTCATCCAGTAGACCGGTTTCGTCCTTATTGGCAACTCATCACGTACTGTACCGTATTTGCCGCGGACAGGACTCGAACCTGGGCACGTCTGCTACTGTATCTGTTACTCTATTCACCGCGCACAGTTTTCAGTTATATACCAAAATATTTCTCTTTGGCTAGACTTTACTTCAATTGGAGCCTAAGCGACATCTCGTTAAACATGAAGGTTCAACTAGCCATCCAAAAAAATTTACATTATAGAACTTAAACCAAGCTAACTTAGGAAATTGTACTTAACGGAATATTTCTATAATTAGGCAATCAATTATTTCGCGGGTGATGTTAAAAATTATTTGAATCCTGGTTCGGAGCTTGATATAAATATTAATCATATTGTATAGAGATTATTCAGCGAAAGCAAAGCGTTGTATTCTGTGGCAAAAGCAATTCATCCGTGCATAAAAATTTTCTGAAGGTCAGTTTATCACAAGAAATTTAGACAACCAATAAAGAATTACAATTTTAGTTAAAATAGTTTAATTTATCCACATTGGTGGATCTCATATCATTTACCAATGTTTCATTAGATAAACTTGCATGTATGTATGTCTATTACTGTCGAAATTTCTTTTGATAATGCGGAACATTGAAAAAGTTTTCTAAAACTAGAAGATGAAATCGTGGTAAATAAGTATTGACGGGAATCGAGCAGACTTAGTGAACAACAAGATCAATTAATTGTGAAATATCCTGACGGACACAACATATCTTTTAAACCAGATACTTCGTCGCAAATAGCTAAGGGAAAATTATGTCTGTTTTCATTTTAACCATGAATCATTACAAAATGGTTTATGGAGTCCTAATCATTTCATCTGAAAGGAATGCCCGTTGGTTATACAGTCCACTAACGGCACGATGATTTCTTACACATTTGACATCACATCAGGCTTGACAACAACTGTCAACAGATTCAACTTATAAAAAGTCCGCATAAAATTGTGCACTATGTTTTGCAAACCAAGTAATAAATTAGTGCAAATATGACCACAAGCATAAACAAAAGACAGAATGAACGGAAAGTATAATCTTATGTGCACGTTCGTTTCGTACTAACTGGCGACCCATCAGTACGAGACCGTATTACGCCCTTTAACCCCTATATATTTGGGTGAGGTGTGTGGAATAATAGGACGGTACAATCTCCTAGACGAATGTGTAAACCTGCAGTAGTGAAGCTAACATCATATAAAGTCTCGACAATGCGACTTCAACGCTAACTCACGCTTCATAATATATATATATATATATATATATATATATATATATATATATATACAAGTGTAACCAAAAGGATACTATCATTATATATATTGTGTCAGTAACGGAATCCAACATTACAGTACCGCAAAGGTACATGGTACGAACACTATATTTGCCATGTCGGTACATAATACCAGCACGATGGATTGCAATGTATGCTATAGTGCACCAAAATTGAGAATTAAAACTATTTCTGAACACCTGTTACTCCAGTAAATCCATTCACTCTGGCCTTGATCGATATTTGTTATCACATTTCGCGGTAAGCATGATATCATTCAATTCAATATATAACAGTTAAATACTGTTCGTTGTGAATAGCTAATATATATGCAAGTATGTATTAGGTGTTGCGAACCTATTTAACAAATTAGTTCAGTTTTGACCAGAAGGACAAACACTAAGACAGCATGAATGGAATGTATAATCTCGTGCACATTCATTTCGTGCTTACTGGCTACTCATCAGTAGGAGCCGGTATTACGCCCTTTAAGCACTGAATATTTGGGTGAGAAATTTAAGAAAATAGGACGGTACAATCTCCTATACGAAAGTGTAAATCTGCAGTAGTGAAGCCAACCTCATACAAAGTCCGCATAAAATTCAATCGCCGTACAACTAGTCAATTAGACTGGCCGTCAATTGTGCAATTTAAATAATACTATCATCGTTATTGTGAAAATTAACGAAAACTTCTCCACTCAAAACAAAATTTTATGAATGCCAAAGCATAAGATAGATATAATTCAAATGCTTAAACAAATCGTTTTTCGTGATAATGTATTTAACCCATTGATTCCTCCTTTTACTTGTCTTTCAACTGTTCTCAACTGTTAGTGCAAAACGTCAGGTGAACTCAGCCTGAGACCGCTTGAAAGCATGGTACCGCGAAAGAGTGTTGTTATGTGATTGACGCATACTCTTTGCGTTTACTAAACTACCATCAGAAGGAGCCCCAATATAGCCATATATGTATATATATATATATAACCTATATATATATATATATATGGTGATAATAATACTGAATATGAAAACGGGTAGGCTTTTTATCTTACGACCAACCGTCAATCAGTTATAAAAAATTCATTGCAAAGTACTGATCAAATAAAAACACACATTTTACTAATATCTGCGTAGAAATTCTTTTAATGACTACAACTTCCATCAGAATTGGACACCAAGCAGGCATATATATATATATACATATATATATATATATATATATCTCTTCTCTCTCTCTCTTATATACCTTAACAACATATATATATACAACAATTGGTATACTTTGAAACTGGAATTGAAATTGTCTTAATGTTGCAACGGCTGTGATCTATTAAATTTTAGGCTAAATTGCAAAGTCACATGTTCTAGAGTGTACATACAAACAGTTTGTTCACAGCATTATAATTGTCAATTTCCGGTTAACTAAACGGTCATTCATCCTACATAAATCAAGTCAGAAATGATATTCGTTCACATCTTGTCGGCATTTCATAAATGTTTGGATGTGCAATAATGATTGATTTTATAAAAGAATAGATATAAATATTATTTTTTTATTGAAGCCGTTTTTATGGGTTTATAATTTAAATTCAGAAATAAAGCGTACACTGAAGCATAAATTTATTATGAAGCAGGTATATTCAACAAAGTTAAAAAAAGGCCATTTTCTTGTCAACAGAACTTAAGCAGTCACTTGTAAGGAGCAAGTAGAACTATGTTGGATTAAATACCTTCGTTATACAACAACGGAAAGGACGGCCAATTAAAAATTCTACAAGCTAATGTTTACATGATCGTTCTGGAAAAATTTAAAACTAAAAAACTAAATAAAAAAACTGCCATACACCTTGAAGTACATTAATGACACTTTCACAGTCATAAGTAACGATATGGAGACAAATAGCAAGCTTAGATGATTTAACAGCGTGGACCATCATATTCAATTTGGTTGTGAGCACGAAAACCTCCGTCTCACGCATCGTCCTTCTTTGACGCATTGTCAATGAGAAGGAAAGATGGCATCCGTGTATCGAAATAAGACATGGACTGTAAAAACATCCATTGACACAGCGCAGTACTATTTGTCCAAACCAATTTGATACGCAGTTTATCCAATAGGATAAAAAAATTCTGTTTTGAAGAATATCCTGTCCAGGAAATGGCGGTGTTCAAAACAAGTCTATTGGAAAACAGGTGTCCCGACAGGTTTGTGGAAGAAACTGTAAAGTGCAAACTACACCAAATGCTATGACGTCGCACATGAAATAAAAGAAATTATAAATTCTTATTAGGTATTGCGTAACAAATAACAGTTTTTTCATAATGGACAAAATTTGTGGACCAGATTCAGCATGAACGACATGTGCAATCTTCTGTATACACTTGTTTCGTGCTTGCCAGTTTTAAATTGTATATTATCTATATGTTCCGTGAACAAATGTGGAAAGAAGAAGGGACAATTGAGAACCCATCAATTGAGGCCAAAAATTACATCATCTGAAAATGAAAAAAATTCAAAATTTTACCGACCTATGAGTGCTATCAATTGTCCCACACAAGAAAAATGCGGTCAAATCCACAACAAGAAGGACAGCACTGAGCAAACAAAAGCATCTTTTAAAATGTGGAACGGTTGGATGATACAATCTACTACGTGATTTTTGGACAGTTGAATCCCCTCACACTTATTTTAACCATGAATATAGTGGATATTGGGCGTAATACCGAACCCTAGTGATTAGTTGCCAGAAAACGCAAAATGCGTGTGTACATGAGATTAAACATTTCGTCAATGCTAACATTGATTTATTCTTCTGGTCCCATTTGAAATAATGTGTTTCTAGGTGCGCAAAATTTAATACACAATGGCATATATATTAGGTCTTCGCAACAAACAGTATATAACAACTCTTCTTTTTTTGTATAACAGAACTCCTGCTAAGCATAAGTTTAAATGATTAGATAAGTAAAATCTAATAGTTCAACATTGTTTATTTTACCTACACAGTAGCTGTTAATGTGCTATTTAGGCCTCACTGATTGAAAAACACTTTAGATTAAATATAACTGACAAAGTTGAGAACGTTTCATTCATAGTTGAACATGTTGTCCATAAAAATCACTCTTCATATCAGGCGGTGCTCCAGGTGTTATTAAAAACAAAAAAAATCTACCCAAAGCGGAAGCTGTCAGTAGGACCATCCTCAACCCACAGCTACAGAAACCAAAAATATGCGCACATGATTTGAAAATAAACTGGTGAGTTATTTGTACGGGTGTGGGCGTCTCAGCATATGTATCCCCTGTGTCCTGATTGAAGAATCATTTTCAAATTAGCTCTCCAGGCATTTACTGTAATGAAGGCTGCGAACTTGATATAACCACCCGAATCATTATGTACATACATTTGTCAGTATAAACTAAGTATTGTATAGTGTAGAAAAGGCAATTCATCCAGTAGACCGGTTTCGTCCTTATTGGGAACTCATCACGTACTGGCATGCAAACAACATTTTAATGTATATTCATCATCATCACCATCATCATCATCATCATCATCATCATCATCATCATCATCATCATCATCATCATCACCATCACCATCATCATCATCATCATCATCATCATCATCATCATCATCATCATCATCATCATCATCATCATCATCATCATCATCATCATCATCATCATCATCATCATCATCATCATCATCATCATCATCATCATCATCATCATCATCATCATCATCATCATCATCATCATCATCATCATCATCATCATCATCATCATCATCATCATCATCATCATCATCATCATCATCATCATCATCATCATCATCATCATCATCCATCATCATCATCATCATCATCATCATCATCATCATCATCATCATCATCATCATCATCATCATCATTCATCATCATCATCATCATCATCATCATCATCATCATCATCATCATCATCATCATCATCATCATCATCATCATCATCATCATCATCATCATCATCATCATCATCATCATCATCATCATCATCATCATCATCATCATCATCATCATCATCATCATCATCATCATCACTCATCATCATCATCATCATCATCATCATCATCATCATCAATCATCATCATCATCATCATCATCGTCATCATCATCATCATCATCATCATCATCATCATCATCATCATCATCATCATCATCATCAGTCATCATCATCGTCATCGTCGTCGTGACTCATCATCGTGCAATGCCACCTCATTAAGATCATCAATCAGTCGAACAATAAGTCTTATCTGGGCAGACAGTATTTCAACAGAAATTCCTCGCAGAAGCGTCCGTATAAGAATGAAGCAGTCAGCCCAATGAGAAAAGCAGACTTAGAGCTGAAGTGAACATAAATTAATTAATGTGTAAATTTGTTTTATTAAATCGATGCTCGTTGTGCGAGCAAAATTCTATATATAATTGAGTAAAAATAAAGCATGTGTGATACATTTAAAATGGCTTCTGATGGGTTGGAAACGTTGATTCAGGCACTGACTTCTCAAATGAATAATTTAACTGCAGAATTAGGCATAATTAAGTCTCGTCTGGACGATACGCTAATAATAAACACAGACGACATACATGTACGTGGACCATCCAACATAGGTGGACATAACAAACATCATCATCATCATTATCATCATCATCATCATCATCATTATTATCATCATCATTATCATCATCATCATCATTATCATCATCATTATCAACATCATCATTATTATCATCGTCATCATCATGCACATCCATACAAAACCCAAGAGTGACTAATTTTTCACTGCCATATAACAATTGATGGTTACATGTGGACTGTAAAATAACACCTGGTCACCCATCCCTAGTGAGGATGGCTTGTTTTCGGAGTTTGACCTCTCTTAGAGAGACTGCCAGCCAAGGCTGTTGAACAATTGCTGCCCAGATGCCAGTAGCAAAGGTTTCCTTCAGCATTACAAGAAATAATTTTTTTCTGCTTATATTTCGCTATATATTAATATTTTAACCTCAATAAATTAAAGGATAAAAGCTTTTACCTTTTATTGGCGCAATATAAATATACCATTTATATTTATATTATTAAACAAGCATTTGATGCACGGGTGGTGATAACAATTCCTTTAACCAAGGTTACCGTCGTGATATAAACACCTGACCTATTAAGTACATACATTTGTCAGTATAAACTAAGAATTTTGTAGTGTAGAAAAGGCAATTAATCGAGTAGACCGGTATTCTTCTTATTGGGAACTCATCACGTACTGTCCAGAATTTGCCAGTGGTTAGAGCACCAGATTCCGAAGCAGACGTGCCCAGGTTCGAGCCCTGTCCACGGCAAATTCTGGCCAGTACATGATGAGACGAAACCGGTCTACTGGATGGATTGCCTTTTCCAAACTACACACTACTTAGTTTATACTGACAAATGTATGCACTTAATGGGTCAGGTGTTTTTATCCAGTTCGCATCCTTGCTTATATTAAATGTTATCACCGCCCGCACAACAAATGTTCATTTAATTATACAACTCCCTGTGCTTTTAGACACGAACTATTTAAACTACGTGAGTTATAGCGAAAATAATATGTTGTCACTTTTTTTAATGTGTTGCGTACGTCTGCTTATTGGCAAATTGACGCTTCATTCCACGATATATTACCTAATTCACATTACAAATAATTCTCGATGTTTATATCATATCTATGCCGTAGTTTTTAACGATCTGTAGGACTCGACAGTTAGATATTCAACCACAGTCAAAATTACCGCGTAGTAAGTATTTTGAACTAGGTTGGGGACGCGTAATTACCAAAAACTGGCGGTTTAAAGTCTGCAGTTGCTAACGCTGTCCCATTTTGTGTTCAAACTGGTGTTGGTGTATTCTTCTGGTGCCATTTATATAGAAATATATGTGTATATACAAAATACGCACATTTTAGTTTTTGGCACCATCTTTAAGTTCATTAAATGATACCAGGTTCATAATGAAACAGTAATAATTGGTGTCGACCAACGCTAAATCAAATATAGTTATTCTATATTTAAATTCATGTAAATTGTACACTTTAATGCGCTACAAACTTAAACTTAGTGTGTGTGTGTGTGTGTGTGTGTGTGTTTACATTTTGCACTGTGAATGATTGAAATTTTCTCTCTCTCCTTTTCTCTGTTTATGCTAGTTAAACATTAATATTGCTCTAGAACACAAAATTCGTTTTCCCCGCATTACTCAGCCAATTCAGTTTTGAGACGAGGTCATATTACTGGTAAAACGCGTTAGAAACCAGAAAATTTTAAAGGCCCACCTCAATTGTGTTAAGCTTTTGCTCATGTGAGAGTGGTGCAAGCAATTTCGTGTCTACGCGAGCATCACATATTGTCATTTTCTTTTTTGTAAGGAATATTGTAACGTATTTATTTTCGTACTATATCGCCTGTTTGTTAGCAACGAAACTGAAGACAACCAGCTGTTCCACTGATTCGTGAATTATTTCCAGGCCTGGTTAGAAAAACCTACACAATGGAATGTTTCATCTGAAGAAACTAAGCAACGGGATTAATACCAACTATGGATAGACGTTTTTAAGCAATATATAAACACACGCAAATAATCCTTCGTACTACAATTAAACAATAATTGATTTCGTGGGTGTTGGTAACAATTTGCGAGCTTGAAGTAAGCACCAATTCCATTTTGCATTTAACCAGTCGTCGAACAACAAAGAATCCTTCGTAATGTATTTTATCAGATTGAAGGCCAGATTTTGGTAACTTTTTTTTAAAGTTGACATTTATTACTAGATTATAGATAAGTTTAGGGCAAAAAATGTGCTTTGATGTTCCATAAAGCCAAGCCTAATGCGTACCTCAGGTTGAAAAATGGCTTTCGCCTCAATTATGCATAACCCAATTGGCCAACAGTGCATAGAAATTTATTGCAACTAAAAATTAATCTAACTTCAACGTTTAAGCAGATGCCAAAAATTAGCTTAAACAGCGCACTTTTTAAAATAATGTCCACTTACATCGGTATGCCGATCGTTAAAATACCTCCACTCCATTCCCGTCACCCTCACACACCCTTACAAAACTTGTCTAAAATCATAGAAAATCTGCGTCATTTTAAAATGCGTACGGAAATGAATTTGGATTAACTTTACTTCGAAGACAACTGTCCAACTTTGATCAATTCTTGGAATTGCTGAAGTATGTCAACAAAGTGTTTGGTGACATTTTCTTTGTGCATCTCAGAATTTTCTATTTCCTCGTCTAAGCAAAGCTAAACTTTGCAATAAATGCTACAGCTTCACTATATTGTCTGATAGACCACTTTTATGCTTGCATTTAACTTGGAGCAAGCTCCGTATGCCAACTAGGCTTTCACAATGTTGTTGCCTATCAAGTGTCAGAGCAAATTGATTGGACGCTGAAGCCATCAACGGGACGCTGTAAGGCTACACCGGAAGTAAGCATTTGCCACACACTTTCCATCACACGTCCATCATTTCGAAAATTCAATATAGATTTAATTATTAGATAAAATGAACGGAACACAGTGGAAGTGAAGTGGACAGGCAAATTTACCGTCAAACACTATTGATTAATTTAAACGTATGTTTGCTTAAATCGTGGACAATAAAAAACCTAAATGGAAAATGTGCAACAGCGCAGGTCTCGACATGGCAAACCAACGGGTTCAAATCAGCAACCTGAAATAACAAATTCTGGCAACAAAATTTGACGGGAAAACGACAAATAAGTTGAGTGCACCGATCTAATCATTACCATTTCTTTAATGAAGTTGTCAGGTTGATTTACTATCAGATAAAATCGTACTCGCACGATTTAACCGCTTTCGAGCTCTGTTTGTGCATTCTATATCGACTACAGTTAAACTTTATTCGTTTGCTATTTACGAATTCTGTCCAAACCAAGAAGCCCCGATAAGCCCTGCCGAGGTGAGCCGAATGTTGAGGATGACAACTAAATTCTGCATAGTACAATTTCGGAACTTTTGCAACCAGTTGAGATATTCGGTCTAGATTTAGAATTTAAGCTGGATTTAGACTGAGACAATGACCGCTTAACATAATCTTCGTTTTGTCTTACAACCTATTAAACAAAAATTGGATGCGTGGGCGGTGATAAAAATTACTTTAATCAAGGTTGCCATCTTGATATAAGCACCTGACCTATTAATTGCTTACATAAATTAGTTTAAACTAAGTATTGTATAATGTGGAAAACTTAATTCATCCAGTAGACCGATTTCGTCCTTATTGGGGACTCACCACGTACTGGCCATAATTTGCGGCGGACAGGATTCGCACCTGGGCACGTCTGCTACGGAATCTGGTCCTTTAACCATTGAGCCAACCTCCCGCACACTATACACAATTTTCAGTTGTATAATAACTAAGGTTTCTGTGTTGGCCTTTCCTTTGTGTGGTTTCCTGACATTATCAAGTATATAGCAAAATCATGGCTTTATCAATCCTTGTGGTTTTTTCTCCGTCTATTCAAACTGAGCTTAGATTGGGTCATATAGTTGTAAAAGTTAACATAGTAGGTGCGAATAGATTAAGCCTATGAGCTAAACCATATATTAGCTACGTTTTCTGTTTTTTAACACCAGTTTATCTATAATGTAAAAAAATCTAAAGTAAATTTTATCTAGTTATTGCTTATTGGGATCACTTGACGTGATCAGGACGCGAACCTGGGTACGTCTGGTTTGGAGTTTGCGATTCTAACCACTGAGCCAGCCTAACGCACGTTGCAGCCAATTTTTGGTCATGTAAATACTAATCTACTTTGGCTGTGTTCCTTCATGCGGAGCCCAAATGGCATCTCTTTAGACCTACGGTTCCGCTCGCGAAATCTTTTAACAAGTTAATATCGTCAAATTGTATTATTGGGTTCAAAAATTGAAACCATCTAAACATATACGACATAATTATTCTAGGAAGAAGATATTTGTTACAAGCGCAAACTTCAAACAATTTAATCTGCACCAGAAATAGGCTCTAATCTTTAGGGAGGAACATGAATCAAGCAATGTCAAGCAATATTTTACAGTAAAAAGTGTAAGGTTTTAGAATAACATTAATCATATTAATAATAATAATAATAGAATTAATAATAATAATAATAATAATAATTATTATTATAATTATGATAATAAAAATAATAAAATATTAGTAATACTGCCCCCAATACCACTACTATTACTACTTTTTACCGCTGGTATTGATACTAGTACTAATACTACTTTTACTGTTGCTAATACTACTACTAGTACTACAAATATTAATACTACTTCCACTAATGAGCAGATACTACTACTACTACTAATAGAACTACAACTAATGATAATAATAGTAATAGTAATAATAAAAATACTAATTATAAATTTTAATGTTAATATTAATAATATTGGCATTGATACTGAGCAATAACCTATTAAATATACACCAATAAGAAGCTACAAAACAACATACAACAAAAGGTAATAAATTATATTAGTGATGATTAAATGTATAATAATAATAATAATAATAATAATATATAGAAGAAGAAGAAGAAGAATGAATAAAAAGAGGCGGAATAATATAATAACTAATAAATGTAATTTGTATTTTGAGTAAAACATTTGTACGAAGTATTAAAATTCTGTAATTGCAAAAGGTATCAGATATAGACTAATAAATGAATCGTCAAGTAATTAGAGGATATGTAAAATCGCCAAAAGATTATAGATAATTTTTATAATGAAGAAAAAAATATATATATGTAATTGGAGAAAACGTGACTGATATATGACTCCTCTCAGATAGTTTATTTCGTGCCGTAGCAAAGGAAGTGTCTTTGTATTAAGACTAAAATCGTTTTTTAATTGAAAATATTTCAGCTTTTAAACGATTAAATCGATATTATTTTTGCAATCCATCACATGATTATTAAAAATGAACACACTAAATTGTCATGCCCTGGTGGGCGTAATTTTTAATATCAAGAATACGCTGAGAAGAACTTAATCGCAGTAAAGCTGAAAAGATATTTCAAACGTAGGATTTGACGTTTGTTCAAGTGTTAGAGGTTAACGGGGGTGACTGATACACAGGCTGTGATGGGTTTTACTCCCTCTTACCGTCCTTGTTACTATTAATGAGTTGTCAGTAAAGACAAACATAAGACCCATTGAAAAGTTTGTATTCAACACCAGTATTTAAAAACGGTATTTTAGGCACAACGGTTGATTCATATTTATATACTTTTCATTGCAGAGAACTGGTGCATACGCATTTATTTCATAGAAATGGTGTACCAAGTTTAGGGTTTACTCTTATAAGACCAGGGGAATATTGGAATGTCTGCATGAAAATTTTTAATCTCCTATCTGCACGCATTTTGTGCTTTCTGGCTACTTAGCACTAAAAATAGAGCACTAAACCCCAAAATCAAGTTATAATTGTTGAAGAAATGAAAGAAATGTACGAAAACTGCGATACCTTGATCAAATTTTTTTCTCTTGAATAGTTTGGCATATAAACTGGCCCCATATAAACCAATTTGATTAGACTAAGGCCATGTATATCAAGTGCTAAAACGAATTCACTTCAATAACTTCTACACTTGGTACAGTATTTACGCTTTTGTATTTAAATCAAGGTTGCGCTATTTATATAAATTCAATCTATATATATATATATATATATATATATATATATATATATATATACAATAGTCAGTATAGAATAAGCATTATATAATGTAGAAAAGCAATTCATCGAGTAGTGCGAAAGGGTGGCTCAGCGGTTTGGGCAGCAGATTCCGAAGCAGATATGCCCAGGTTCGAGTTATGTACGCGACAACTTTGGACAATATGTGAAGTGTTCCCAATAAAAATCACTGAAGGAATTGACTTTTCGGCATTACACAATTCCTAGTTTATAAAGACAAATGTAAGTATATAATCGGATTGATGTTTGTATTAAGATAGCAACCTTGATTTAAATAATTATTATCACCGACCGGGAAAAAAACATTCGTTGAGCGATATAGTATTTAATGTTAAAAGCGATACCTATGAGGATATATTTGAAGCAAATACACGCCAAAGACACTAATTTGATATGCAACTGCTAATGTTCTGCAATACTTTGCTTCTATAACTTAGGAGTAGTGATGAATAAGTTCACCTAAAACTCCCTGGTTCGATATCTGAGCGCAGCAATTCTAGTTATTATCAAAGAATTTAGAATTCTGACAACATCCGTCAATTGGATGCGTGGCATTCGATAAATTCCGCAATGTTAAGTTTATATATATATATATATATATATATATATATATATATATATATATATATATATAATCAAATCCTGCCATAATACTTCTATTCTATATTTCAAAATGTATCCAATTTTGCGTCCACTGATGTGCATACGCGCATTAGTCCAATAAATATCTCGAACGAATGAATTGAATTGCGCAGTAAACAGAGACAAATTGCGCATTTATTAGAATATATGCGAAATAGAAATAGTTGCAGTCATTTTCTTTTTCAAACCCGAGTTTTTATTTAATACGAGGTAGATAGGAATGAAGGCCAGGTGTATGCTTGCGAGCTTTGCGCTTTCAAAAATGTGCTCCAAATATTAAATTAGATTAAAGTGTTTGGTTGACGAGTTGTCAAATATCGCTACGCATAAAGTGGGCACTATTTTCCTGAACAAAGAATGAAAATATCTGATGGGAGTCAGGGCATGTAAACCCAAAATAGACTTTGATGAATAATTCAATTCACACTTGGGAGGTGCGTGCACAATGCGACTCAAGTCAGTAACACGCAGTTGGCAATTGACCCACCACTGAACACGGTAACCGTAATTATCCGCAGATATGTCTCGACAGGTAAAACAAAATTTTTGTATTGCTACTGTCAATTGAGTATTTATTGGTTAATTGAGGCATTATTTAATGAAAAACTCATGAATTTACACTAAAATTTAAAAATCATTTTTAATCTTCACAAAATTTTGATAAAAATTGATGTTTAAATAAATAGTTCAGTTACAAGCACAGAGGATTAAGTTATAAGTCTCGTTAAAATTATTTAAAAGATCATGTCCTAAATCAGTCCCTCGTGCAGAAACATACAGCTAGGTAACAAAAAGATGCAGATTTTCACAGACACAACAACACACAGGCAAAAGTGAATTTCATTTTTTCAGTTAATGTATTATCTCGTTTTGTTTAGAATGCCGAAACTGTTAGTTTCACAAGTTCTCAAGAAGCACGGAAATCCGCTTCATTTTAAGTGTATTTTTAAGAAAATTTTGCTTAGTAAAACTGCAGTAATGAAGTTCAATTTTTAGAAGCTCGCCTTTTCAAATGTGCAAGAGATATAGTAGCAAAAACAAACAATATTAAAATCATAACGAAAATATTAACTGCCTGCGTTTTGTAATTATGCAGAACACTGGATTCTCGGCTATTTGTTACAATTTTCAAGTCTCAAGTTATGAATCATGTTGTCTAAATCTAATTGAACTTACCCTTAGCTGTGCAAACGTATTCAAGTTAGATTTTTTTCTGAGACTGGTCTTCTAGTGAACGAGTTTACAAAAAAATTACTGAAATTCCGTACCATTAAACGTACACGTGTTAATAACATTTATTAAACTAAAGTTGCAGGCCAGAGTGTATGGATTTAGTGGAGTAACGGGTGTTCAAAAATAGTTGTAATTCTCAACTTGGGTGAACTACAGCATACGTTGAAATACATCATCGTGGTACCATATACCGACTCGGCAAACATAATGTTAGTACCATTTACCTTTTCGGTACTATAATGTTGGTATCGGATATTGACACAATAGCCATAGTATTGGTATCCTTTACAGACTCAGTATATATATTTTTTATGGAGTGAGTTTGCGATAAAGTCGCATTGTCGAACACCTTATATGATTCTAGCTTCACTTCTCCAGGTATACACATTCGTCTAGGAGACTATACCGTCTTATTTTCTCACATTTCTCAGCCAAATATATAGTGGGTAAAGGGCGGAATACCAGCATCTATTGATAAGTCGCCAGTAAGCACAAAACGAATGTGCACAAGATTATACTTTTCGTTCATTCTGTCTTTGGTTTATCCTTTTGGTCACAATTGAACTAATTTGTTACTAGGTGCGCACCACCTAATACATAATTGCATATATATATATATATTAGCTCTCCACAACAAACTGTACGTAAAGTGCCAGGAATTCAGATAAACACCAATACCATTACATTTATAAAATTGCTCAAAATGACAAAACAGCTTTATGCTGTATACACATTCGAGTTGCCATGGTTACATTTAAAAAACCAAGTGAAACTGACTACTGAGCATAAAAATGAAATCACCATTGGTGTTTCTAAAATCTGAGTTGCGGATGTCAAATTTTATTAGCTTCTGTATATATATATATATAGAGGAGAGTATATATATATATATATATATATATATATATATATATATATATATATATATTCTTTTGAATGTGAGGCCATAAAATTACAGTACCCTTTCCATGTATGAGAATTTTTTTCTCAGATACAAGAACACTAACTCTCTCATATTCTTCTCAAGTTTCTACATATGAACACATCGATGAAACGTCACACGTATGTTCTCCAGACGTAGCATTTCTGATAATTACCAGATGCAATAATAGAAGATAGTTAGCTGAATACGAAGCTTTATGCAGCCAGATTTATCCAAGCAGAGGAACTTGAACTGGCGTTGATGCTAGCAATTGGTTGGTTGTTTCGCTTAATTCAAAAGCTCTCCACGTTTACAATTTAATTTTTTCTTTCAATTTATATATAAAGGGATGTTAATTTGTAGATAAATGAGAAGAATATAAGAAAGAAACATTTCATGTATCTGATGTAATATCTTTTTCTTTTTACACATAGAAAGGGTACTATGAATATATATATATATATATATATATATATATATATATATATATATTTTTTTATATATTTATAATGTCTATGCCTTTTTAATTTAACACAGTATTCTTATAATTAACACAAATAACAAAGTGGATAAAGGCCATTTATTTCGTGAATACTAATCATCTCTTATACAATCATACATATTTATACATTTTTGGTTTTCAATTGATTACGCTAGTGGTAACAAATATGACTCGTTTTTACTTCTATTTCTTGTTTTGGCTAGTTGGTGAGTGTGTATGCGTTTGTGTTTGTGTGTATGCGTGTTTGCATCTAAAGTTAATTCTCGCAGTATTGCGAAGTGATGTCTGATATCTTGTCATTATTGTTTTGATAGCTTGAGAATTAACCATTTGTGCGCATTGTTCACTGTTACATATACAAGTGCTATTTGTTTGGAGACTTCTGTCATCGTATGCGCCTCTGTTATTTCCACTTCAGTTTGTTGCCAATCCGATTGTACGTTTGTTGATTCTAGTCGAGGGCCTGTTTGTTCTTGGTTGGATACTATTAGATTGTTGTTGAATTTTGTTATTCTTGGCCAGTCGATAAGAATATCATGTTGATGAAACTTTTGAATATTAAGGTCAGGTGCTTGCTGTTTTATGTAAAGAGCTTCGTAGATAAATAATGATTTTTCTGATTTTGCTTTATTTAGAAATGTGAAATTGGTAGAATTGACAGGGAGCCCCGTTGCCAATATATGATCGGAAATAGCTGATTTTCCTGACGGTGGCAAGCCTTTGTTAATCAATTTCTGTGGCCAATGTTGCTAGATTTTGCTTATCAATTGCTTCTTCGTACGTCTGATATATGTGCTACCGCACATACATGAGAATTTTTAGACTATGGATGATTTGGAGAGAATTGGCAATTGATCTTTGGCATCCAACCTCATGATTCTCTGTGTACTAAATATCATATTAACTTTAACACTGGGAAAGATGTCCTTAGTTATTCTATTCAGCCGCCGTGCAATTATTGAGGCTGGTACGTCGCCTCTAAATGGTAAGTTTAGGAAAACCTGCTTGCCGGTATCTTCTCTAGTACGAATCTGCCGTGGTCTGATGTTGACATCAATGAAACGCTCTGGGTAGTTGTTTATTAGCAAGATTTTCCTGAGGTAGCCCAGTTCTTCCTCAATCTTGTGTTCAGAGCAGATCTTCCTGATTCTGTTTGCTAGGTTATTTACTAAGTTTCTTCTGTGGGATTTTGGCACACTGCTGTTGTAGTTGGATTTTCTATGTATGGCCAGTGTCAAATCTCCGTTTGCTTCTCGAGTGAGTTTGATGTCAAGGAAGGGAAAACTGTCGTCTTTCTCTACCTCGAGAGTGAATTTGATGTCTGGATCGACTCCATTTGCTTGTTTGAGGATTTCGGAAGGGTCTGCTGCTTCTGAGATGAACAACAAGATATCATCTACATACCTTTTGTAGAGTGCGCACTGGTCAATTATACCTTTTAGGCTCGTTTTTTCCAGGGGATACATGTATACATCTGCCAGGAGGGGTGCGATGCAACTTCCCATAGCTACACCATTGATCTGACGGCAGTATATCCCTTCGAATGTAAATTGCACGTTTTTAGTACATGCTAATATGAGGTCTTTGATGTCATTTGTGTCTATAGGGAAGTCAAAAAACTCATTTTTGATGAGGTCACACAAGATCTCCGTTGTCTTATCCAGTGGTATGTTTGTAAATAAGGATGAGACGTCAAGCGAGACCATTTTATTCTGTAGGATGTTCTTCCCCTTCAATTCATTTGCTAGTTCGAAGGAGTCCTTGATAGTGTTAGCGTTTATGATGCTCCGTATTGGTTCAAGTAGTTTGCAGAGAAACTTGGCTGGTTTATGTTGTGGAGCGTTGATCATTGACATAATGGGCCGCATCGATGGAGCTCCTGAGGCTGTCACGGCTTTATGAGTTTTTGGTTTGCCGTACAATCTTGCGGTGTTTGTTCCGACTGGTTTTGCTTTTTGGATGTCTTCTGTGAGTTTTGATCTAATCTCGGAGTCAGCCATCGATGTTAGAACGTGTTTTTCCATCTTTTTCAAAATTGCATTAATTCTTGATTCGATGTTCGTTGAATCATCTTTCTGTTTGATGTCATGCTTAAATTTAGATTGATCATTTATTATATCGTTTCATGGTTCCTATAAGCGTCGTTCAAGTATAACCATTCCTGAATCCTTTGTTTGGGTATATATATATATATATATGCATATATATATATATATATATATATATATATATATTTATTTATTTATTTAATTATTATGTCCATTGCCTTTCTCTGCTGTTTTGCAATGTGATATCTGAGATCCGGTCACTCTTTTATTGATGGATTGAGAGTTATGAAACTGCTCATGGCTTTTACCTGATTATCGGGTTGCGATCCGATTTGTTTGCATCCGCTGTCTTCCTGATTTCTCCAAAATTTTCGATATCCGGATATGGATATCTTTTTCAATGGAAAGCACATCACCTACTAAGTTGACAATCAATATGTCAAGTTGGCTGTTACATGTACGAATGTTATTTTTTCGAGTGTAAAAACAAACGTCTGGCCTAAATATTCAAAAGTTTCATCAACATGATGTTCTAATCGAGTGGCCACGAATAACAAAATTCAGCAACAATTTACTAGTATCCAGGCGAGACCGAACACGCCCTCGACCAGACTCAACAAACATTCAAGTAAAAATCCAATGTTGTGTCGCCGTCTAAGTGCTGTCTAGCCGCCCTGTTACATTGGCCGGGATTGAAATAATCTAGGATAGTTTCATATTAATTATGACATCGTTCAATGCAATATATAAAAATTATATGTTCTTGGTTGCAGAGAAATAGTGAATATACGTGTCATACCAAGTTAGTCCAAATAGAATCTGTATAATCGCATGTTCACCTACGTTTGGAAATTACTGGCGACTTGTCAGTAGTGGCCGGAATTACGCACATCACGCATTATATATATATATATATATATATATATATATATATATATATATATATATATATATATATCCCAAATAAGATATATGAAGCGGTCAAAGTTGAAGAAAATATACCTTAAATTATGTATTAGGTACTGCGTAGCTAGTTAAATCAAATAGAACCAAAAGGAGACGATAAAAGTCGAGGTGAAAAGTATGTTTAATCCACTAATATCGAAGTTATTTAATTTGAAAGCCGTTTAGACAAACGTGAGCAGTGTGGTTCGACGACTGATTGAATACAATGGGATTGGTGTTTACTTCAAGCTCGCAAACTTGATTTAAAGAAAAGTGAGCAGTAAAAGTAGGCATATGGCCTAAAATGGAAAATACGTGGGTGGTCGTAGTTTGCATTTACTGGCGAAAGCATTAAAATCAGGCAACTAAACGTTTTATGTTTTCTCTGGCCATATTGATTGGTAAGTATTAAAGTGTAGGTGAATCGTTCACTGTAGATTTCTGTGTTGTGTGACAATAAACGCTGTAAAACAAATTGAATTGAAGATGCAGATATTTGAGAAGATTTCACAAAATGTACACCGCTAACCACAATGACATGTAGGCGTTCTCTTTAATTCTGTGCAAGCCAAGCTAATGTGAGTGGAAAATGCGAAATTCACCGTAGTTACAAACAGTTCACATGATGACCAGCCAGTATTTATTATTTGAAATTGTCAAACATTAAAGTAACACCGTATTTTGTGCTGATTTTCGTATTTGCGCGCTTGTGCCAAAGTTGTTTTACTCAATACAAGTATTGACTAGGTTACAAAATACTAATAATAATGAAATGTATATATATATATATATATATATATATATATATATATATATATATATATATATATATATATATATAGCTATTGTTTGCTATGTTGCTGAACGACTAGTTAAATAAATTGGGATTGGTGTTTACTTCAGGTTCGCAAACTTGATTTAAATAATTAGTACCACCACTCGCGCAATCGATGATTGTTTACTTAAATTGTTCATATGTTCTTTAACAAAAAATAGCGCCAACGATCCATTTGGCATTAATGCTACATTGTTTAATCCAAGGTTGGTAGTCTAAAATTTTCTAATGTGCTAACATTAATTGGTATTAAATGAGTCTAAATATTGGTTCATTGTAAACCTTGATCGGTCTAACAACACAACTAAGTGAAGTGAGAAAACTACCGCCAGCTGCAACGCACTGACGCGTTTCGACCTTCCATGATCATCATCAGAGTACGAAGGCAAACTGACTATCAGGGATCAAACCGCATTGAATATATATGGAAATCAAAGTTAGATATGTGGCTCTCACCTCTAGCAGTCTCGCATACATTGAACTTGACTGGAAATGTCGGCTGCACAATTTCTATGCAGTCACGAATATTAACTGTTTGCACCTATCGCCACATATACATATATAGGCAATACAATTTAAACAATAATTGATTGCGCGGGTGGTGGTAACAATTCTTAAATCAAGTTTGCGTGCTTGAAGTAAACACCAATCCCATTGTATTTAATCAGTCATCGAACAACTTAACAAAACTACCGCCAGCTGCAACGCACTGACGCGTTTCGACCTTCCATGATCATCATCAGAGTACGACGGCAAACTGACTATCGATGATCAAACCGCATTGAATATATATGGAAATCAAATTTAGATATGCGGCTCTCACCTCTAGCAGTCTTGCATACATCGAACTTGACTGGAAATGTCGGCTGCACAATTTCTATGCAGTCACGAACATTAACTGTTTGCAGCTTTCGCTACATATACATATATAGGCAATACAATTTAAACAATAATTGATTGCGCGGGTGGTGGTAACAATTCTTTAAATCAAGTTTGCGTGCTTGAAGTAAACACCAATCCCATTGTATTTAACCAGTCATCGAACAACATAACGAAACTACCGCCAGCTGCAACGCACTGACGCGTTTCGACCTTCCATGATCATCATCAGAGTACGACGGCAAACTGACTATCGAGGATCAAACTGCATTGAATATATATGGAAATCAAATTTAGATATGCGGCTCTCACCTCTAGCAGTCTTGCATACATTGAACTTGACTGAAAATGTCGGATGCACAATTTCTATGCAGTCACGAACATTAACTGTTTGCAGCTTTCGCCACATATATATATAGGCAATACAATTTAAACAATAATTGATTGCGCGGGTGGTGGTAACAATTCTTTAAATCAAGTTTGCGTGCTTGAAGTAAACACCAATCCCATTGTATTTAACCTGTCATCGAACAACATAACAAAACTACCGCCAGCTGCAACGCACTGACGCGTTTCGACCTTCCATGATCATCATCAGAGTACGACGGCAAACTGACTATCGAGGATCAAACCGCATTTAATCTATATGGAAATCAAATTTAGATATGCGGCTCTCACCTCTAGCAGTCTTGCATACATTGAACTTGACTGGAAATGTCGGCTGCACAACTTCTATGCAGTCACGAACATTAACTGTTTGCAGCTTTCGCCACATATACATATATAGGCAATACAATTTAAACAATAATTGATTGCGCGGGTGGTGGTAACAATTTTTAAATCAAGTTTGCGTGCTTGAAGTAAACACCAATCCCATTGTATTTAACCAGTCATCGAACATCATAACAAAACTACCGCCAGCTGCAACGCACTGACGCGTTTCGACCTTCCATGATCATCAACAGAGTACGACGGCAAACTGACTATCGAGGATCAAACCGCATTGAATATATATGGAAATCAATTTTAGATATGCGGCTCTCACCTCTAGCAGTCTTGCATACATTGAACTTGACTGGAAATGTCGGATGCAAAATTTCTATGCAGTCACGAACATTAACTGTTTGCAGCTTTCGCCACATATACATATATAGGCAATACAATTTAAACAATAATTGATTGCGCGGGTGGTGGTAACAATTCTGTAAATCAAGTTTGTGTGCTTGAAGTAAACACCAATCCCATTGTATTTAACCAGTCATCGAACAACATATCAAAATTACCGCCAGCTGCAACGCACTGACGCGTTTCGACCTTCCATGATCATCATCAGAGTACGACGGCAAACTGACTATCGAGGATCAAACCGCATTGAATATATAAGGAAATCAAATTTAGATATGCGGCTCTCACCTCTAGCAGTCTTGCATACATTGAACTTGACTGGAAATGTCGGATGCACAATTTCTATGCAGTCACGAACATTAACTGTTTGCAGCTTTCGCCACATATACATATATAGGCAATACAATTTAAACAATAATTGATTGCGCGGGTGGTGGTAACAATTCTTTAAATCAAGTTTGCGTGCTTGAAGTAAACACCAATCCCATTGTATTTAACCAGTCATCGAACAACATAACAAAACTACCGCCAGCTGCAACGCACTGACGCGTTTCGACCTTCCATGATCATCATCAGAGTACGACGGCAAACTGACTATCGAGGATCAAACCGCATTGAATATATATGGAAATCAAATTTAGATATGCGGCTCTCACCTCTAGCAGTCTTGCATACATTGAACTTGACTGGAAATGTCGGCTGCACAATTTCTATGCAGTCACGAACATTAACTGTTTGCAGCTTTCGCCACATATACATATATAGGCAATACAATTTAAACAATAATTGATTGCGCGGGTGGTGGTAACAATTCTTTAAATCAAGTTTGCGTGCTTGAAGTAAACACCAATCCCATTGTATTGATTTAAAGAATTGTTACCACCACCCGCGCAATCAATTATTGTTTAAATTGTATTGCCTATATATGTATATGTGGCGAAAGCTGCAAACAGTTAATGTTCGTGACTGCATAGAAATTGTGCAGCCGACATTTCCAGTCAAGTTCAATGTATACAAGACTGCTAGAGGTGAGAGCCGCATATCTAAATTTGATTTCCATATATATTCAATGCGGTTTGATCCTCGATAGTCAGTTTGCCGTCGTACTCTGATGATGATCATGGAAGGTCGAAACGCGTCAGTGCGTTGCGGCTGGCGGTAGTTTTGTTATGTTGTTCGACGACTGGTTAAATACAATGGGATTGGGGTTTACTTCAAGCTCGCAAACTTGATTTAAAGAATTGTTACCACCACCCGCGCAAACAATTATTGTTGAATTGTATTGCCTATATATGTATATGTGGCGAAAGCTACAAACAGTTAATGTTCGTGACTACAAAGAAATTGTGCAGCCGACATTTCCAGTCAAGTTCAATGTATGCGAGACTGCTAGAGGTGAGGGCCGCATGTCTAAATTTGATTTCCGTATATATTCAATGCGGTTTTGATCCTCGATAGTCAGTTTGCCGTCGTACTCTGATGATGATCATGGAAGGTCGAAACGCGTCAGTGCGTTGCGGCTGGCGGTAGTTTTGGTATGTTGTTCGACGACTGGTTAAATACAATGGGATTGGTGTTTACTTCAAGCTCGCAAACTTGATTTAAAGAATTGTTACCACCACCCGCACAATCAATTATTGTTTAAATTGTATTGCCTATATATGTATATGTGGCGAAAGCTGCAAACAGTTAATGTTCGTGACTGCATAGAAATTGTGCAGCCAACATTTCCAGTCAAGTTCAATGTATGCAAGACTGCTAGAGGTGAGAGCCGCATATCTAAATTTGATTTCCATATATATTCAATGCGGTTTGATCCTCGATAGTCAGTTTGCCGTCGTACTCTGATGATGATCATGGAAGGTCGAAACGCGTCAGTGCGTTGCAGCTGGCAGTAGTTTTGTTATGTTGTTCGATGACTGGTTAAATACAATGGGATTGGTGTTTACTTCAAGCACACAAACTTGATTTAAAGAATTGTTACCACCGCCCGCGCAATCAATTATTGTTTAAATTGTATTTCCTATATATGTATATGTGGCGAAAGCTGCAAACAGTTAATGTTCGTGACTGCATAGAAATTGTGCATCCGACATTTCCAGTCAAGTTCAATGTATGCAAGACTGCTAGAGGTGAGAGCCGCATATCTAAATTTGATTTCCATATATATTCAATGCGGTTTGATCCTCGATAGTCAGTTTGCCGTCGTACTCTGATGATGATCATGGAAGGTCGAAACGCGTCAGTGCGTTGCAGCTGGCGGTAGTTTTGTTATGTTGTTCGATGACTGGTTAAATACAATGGGATTGGTGTTTACTTCAAGCACGCAAACTTGATTTAAAGAATTGTTACCACCACCCGCGCAATCAATTATTGTTTAAATTGTATTGCCTATATATGTATATGTGGCGAAAGCTGCAAACAGTTAATGTTCGTGACTGCATAGAAATTGTGCATCCGACATTTCCAGTCAAGTTCAATGTATGCAAGACTGCTAGAGGTGAGAGCCGCATATCTAAATTTGATTTCCATATATATTCAATGCGGTTTGATCCTCGATAGTCAGTTTGCCGTCGTACTCTGATGATGATCATGGAAGGTCGAAACGCGTCGGTGCGTTGCAGCTGGCGGTAGTTTTGTTATGTTGTTCGATGACTGGTTAAATACAATGGGATTGGTGTTTACTTCAAGCACGCAAACTTGATTTAAAGAATTGTACCACCACCCGCGCAATCAATTATTGTTTAAATTGTATTGCCTATATATGTATATGTGGCGAAAGCTGCAAACAGTTAATGTTCGTGACTGCATAGAAATTGTGCAGCCGACATTTCCAGTCAAGTTCAATATATGCAAGACTGCTAGAGGTGAGAGCCGCATATCTAAATTTGATTTCCATATATATTCAATGCGGTTTGATCCTCGATAGTCAGTTGCCGTCGTACTCTGATGATGATCATGGAAGGTCGAAACGCGTCAGTGCGTTGCAGCTGGCGGTAGTTTTGTTATGTTGTTCGATGACTGGTTAAATACAATGGGTTTGGTGTTTACTTCAAGCACGCAAACTTGATTTAAAGAATTGTTACCACCACCCGCGCAATCAATTATTGTTTAAGTGAAGTGAGACTTGCCTATAAACGCACTTGTGAATGACCGCAATTTAATACACACAAACACACACACACAAAATACCCAGCAGATTTCGTCATATCAATGTTTGAAGTGTCTAATATCAAACTTGTAACGGAAATATATTACAGTTAAATACTGTTTGTTGCGAAGACCTAATATAAATGCAAGTATGTATTAGGTTTTGCGAACCTAGTAACAAATTAGTTCAGTTGTGACCAGAAGGATAAACCAAAGGCAGCATAAACGGAAAGTATAATCTCATGCACATTCGTTTCGTGCTTACTGGCGACTCATCAGTAGGAGCCGGTATTACGCCCTTTAACCACTATATATTTGGTCAAAGAATGTGGAATAGGAGATTGTACCGTCCTATTATTCCACATTCTTTGACCAAATATATAGTGGTTAAAGGGCGTAATACCGGCTCCTACTGATGAGTCGCCAGTAAGCACGAAACGAATGTGCATGAGATTATACTTTCCGTTCATGCTGCCTTTGGTTTATCCTTCTGGTCACAACTGAACTAAATTGTTACTAGGTTCGCAAAACCTAATACATACTTGCATATATATTAGTTCTTCGCAACAAACAGTATTTAACTGTAATATATTGAATTGAATGATGTCATGCTTACCGCGAAATGTGATAACTGATATCGATGAAGGCCAGAGTGTATGGTTTAACTGGAGTAACAGGTGTTCGAAATTTGTAATTCTCAATTTGGGTGAACTTTAGCATAAATTTATATCCATCAGGTTGGTATCATGTACCGACTCGGAAACCATAGTGTTAGTATCCGGTACTCATCGATTTCAAAAAAGGTATCAGTTACTAACACAATAGCCATAGTGTTAGTATCCTTTACAGACTCGGTATATATATTATATAGTGTGAGTTAGCATTGAAGTCGTATTGTCGTTGACTTCAGATTATGTTAGCTTCACTATTACAGGTTTACACATTCGTCTAGGAGATTGTACCGTCCTCTTATACCACATTCTTCTAATAAATATATAGTGGCTAAAGGGCGTAATGCTGGCTCCTACTGATGAGTCGCCAGTAAGCACGAAACGAATGTGCATGAGATTTAACTTTCCGTTCATGCTGCCTTTGGTTTATCCTTCTGGCGTGATTTTCTTTTACAAGCCTCATTTTTCATTTTATTTCTCGGTTCGGTTTTGCAAATTTTGATCTTTAAAATATAAGCCTTCAAAACAAGTTCACGCTTTTATTTTTGCATATTGGGATCGTTTCGGAACAGGTATTTAAATAATTCTGTTTTTCGCGTCTAATCTCGTTCCAGGTTATATACCCATGTTCAGTTTTGCTTAAGAAGTACACAATCTTTCGCCTATTACTATATTAATAAAATATATATTTAAATTTGAATAACATGGAGGCTAACCTTAAATTTAAAAACACTAATAATTGTAGGCATGAATTTAACAGATATGATAAAGAAGACTATTTTATCAGACTTTTATATGCACACTTAGATTGAATCTGAATTGGCGTCTATGGGGCTCTCATCAGCTATTAGGGATCGAGCCTCTACAACCCGAAACATAGCTTGATATGATTATTATCAACTTTAGAGCATGGTGACACAAAGCTGTGGCGATTAGCCTTGTCAATTAACGACAATATTAATGTAAAAATCAATAAAATGATAATTTAACTTAACTATGTGAATTTCAAATGAATTTTGATCAATTGTTAACTAATTGCAAGAGTTGTATAACTGCCTTCCGTTGCATACTGTAGCTGGCTTAAATTTGTTCAATCATGATCAGAATGTTAAACCAAAGACAGTACGAACGGAAAGAATGATCTGATGCAAATTCGTTTCGTGCTTTCTAGCGACTAATCATTAGGAGCCGATATTACGCCTTTTACCTACTAAGTATTTGGGGTGACAAATGTGGGAAAATAGGACGGTACAATCTCCTATACGAATGTGTAAACCTGCAATAGTGAAGCTAACATCATACTAAGTCCTCGAAAATGCGACTTCAATGGCAACTCATTATATATAATATATACCATACCAAAACTATGGCTATTAGGTCACTACCCGATACCAACATTATGGTACCGAAAAGTGACATGATAAAAACAATACGAGTGACGAGTCGTTTCATGATACCAACAGAAAGGATTTCAATTTATTCTAAAGTTTACCATAATTAAGAATTACAACTATTTCTCAACACTTGGTACTCCAGTAGATCCTATTTTTCCACATACCTCACCCAAATATATAGTGGTTAAAGGGCGTAATACCGACTCCTACTGATGAGTCACCAGTAAGCACGAAACGAATGTGCACGAGATTATACTTTTCGTTCATGCTGCCTTTGGTTTATCCATCTGAAAATAATAGATCTAATTTGTTATAAGGTGCGCAACACCAAAAACTACTTGCATATATATTAGTTCTTCGCAACAAACAGTATTTAACTGGCTTAAATTTTCCTTTGGAATTCTAAGTGTACAAAATAAAATTGACTACCTAGAATGAAATAACAATTTAAAAATAATCATTTGAAGATTTAAGGTTTGGCTGTCAACTCTAGGAACGCTCACATTAAATTTTCTTAGATTTCCGGTCGCACTAGTATAATCCATTAGCAGGTTTTTCTATAATAAAATGTTTAGAAATTTTTCCCCAAAACAACAAACCCAATGGAAATAACTATTATTTATATCCGCACAAGCAGTGTTTTTAATTAAATGATTTACAAATAATACTTGGTCTTGTAAACGTAGCATATTATGCCCAATGATCACTAAATGGTTTATGCTTAGATTTATTTGTTAAACTAGTAGATATGATTCAGTGTTGAATTTGTTTTGGTTGATTGACAGGTTAATCAATCATCTAAATCAATGTTGTGAACTGGATGTAAATACACAGCTCATTATATATAACTTTTTCAATATAAGCTAAGCATTGTGAACGATAGCAAATGCAATCCGTCCAGTAGATTGATTTCCTCATTAGAGAGAATCCTTCAAGTACTGTGTCGAATTTCGCCATGAACGTAATTGGAACACGGGTACAGTTGCTTCATAGTCTGTGACTCTATCCACTGCGACACCTAACCGCACACAATTGTGTTAATAACGCGTGTTTTTATTAGCCTTGTTTTCAAATGGAGCCGAAGAGGCATTTCTTTGTACATATAATTTCAACTAACGACAAAAAATCTGTTGTTATAGAATACGTAGCACACTACCTGAGGAAATGGTATTGAGTTGCGCGGCCTGATTAATTGAAATTATTTCGTGGAAACATGGCGGTTACACAATTTATACAAAAATTGATTGCGCGGGTGGTGGTAACAATACTTTAAATCAAGTTTGCGAGCTTGAAGTAAACACCAATCCCATTGTATTTAACCAGTCGTCGAACAACATAACAAAACTACCGCCAGCTGCAACGCACTGATGCGTTTCGACCTTCCATGATCATCATTAGAGTACGACGGTAAACTGACTATCGAGGATGAAACCGCATTGAATATATATGGAAATCAAATTTAAATGGTATTGCCTATATATATATATATATATATATATATATTTGTGGCGAAAGCTACGCAAACAGTTAATGTTCGTGACTGCATTGAATTGTGTGGTCGACATTTCAGTCAAGTTCAATGTATGCGAGACTGCTAGAGGTGAGAGCCGCATATCTCAAGTTGATTTCCATATATATTCAATGCGGTTTGATCCTCGATAGTCAGTTTGCCGTCGTACTCTGATGATGATCATGGAAGGTCGAAACGCGTCAGTGCGTTGCAGCTGGCGGTAGTCTTGTTATGTTGTTCGACGACTGGTTAAATACAATGGGATTGGTGTTTACTTGAAGCTCGCAAACTTGATTTAAAGAACATGTCGTTTAATATTGGTACAATTCTGTTCTCGAAGTGGGATCATCTTGCAAGGTAAGATCTGTTAAGGTGTGATGAGGAGAAAAATATTTGAGATAATGCAGATTTGCCGTACGATTTTTTCAGGCATGCAAAGTTCTGTTATTTGGGTTTGGCCGACAGTTTGTGCAACTTCAGCAAATATCAACAACGTGATTCGCCTGAACAAGTATTTTTTCATTTGCGGGATAATTGATAGCACTCGTAGGTCGATAAAATCTTGAATGACGGGTTCTCACCTGTCCCTTGTTTTTTAAGCCTTCCATCAGCTTTTTGTCTGAAAATGACGTTCGAACAAGATTTGCCACTCTATTTTTCCAAGTTTTCTGGACCTAATTTGTAGTCAAATTTTCAGGGTTGACACCATACGCACAGGAAAAAACAAACTTGTGGCAAATGTGGTATCTTCATTCAAGACAGATCTATTTATATTTATTTGGAAAATCTTGCTCGAATGTCGTTTGCAGACAAGCGGCTAAAGGAGGGCTTCAAAATGTAGGGACAAGCGAGAACCCATCAATCAAGTCCAATAATCGGTACACCTGGAAATGTACAGGACTCAAGATTTTACCGACCTACGAGTGCTATCAATTGTCCCGAACAAGAAAAATGCGGTCAAATCCACAACAAGAAGGACAGAACTGAGCAATAAAATTCAACTTTTAAGTATTTTTTCACATTTAGACCATTATTTTATTCGCTTAAATACCTTAATAGCTGCTTCTGTTTATTAAATCATTGTGAAAACTAACGAGTGTTGATGAATCACCCTAATATTGAATACAAACTTAGAAACATTTAACTGATAGCATTATAATAAATGTATCATAAATTCAAAAGTGTCGCATGTTTAACAAATGAATTAATATCCAATTAATACCAGTACTGATGTTTTGGCCACCAAGAGGTAAATAATGAGATAGATGAAAGTAATAATGTTGTTGACGTCAATTTTGGTAATCATAACGTCAATGAGAGCGGTAATGTTGAAGTTGACAATAGTCTTTATGATGATGATGAAAGATTGATAGATAGATATAAAATAATAATGCTAATGAGAATGATAGTAGATCTGAAAATTACAGCTACCAGAATGACTTTTGTTTAAAATATTTTGTTAGCTATAATGTATTAGATGACGATGATGATGATGATGATGACGATGATGATGATGATGATGATGATGATGATGATGATAATGATGATGATGATGATGATGATGGCGATAAAGAAAAGGAAAAACTATTTCAGTAGCAAATGGTGAGAATGAGGAAGATGATTGTTAATATTATAAAGTTTGTTCGATTTGAAGATGATATTTATAATGATGATCATGTTAGTGGTGAATATATTTAGGTTAGCAATGAAATAATAATGAATTATTTGCTAGATTTTGAACACAACACATAAACATGTCAGATAGTTTGGTGGACACAATTTTCGCAAACAAATTGCTACAGGCCTGCGACTCAACTCTCACTCCATAAATAGCACAATTACGTCATTCACTTTTTTTGCTACGAGCATTTTCTGTAGTCAACATAATTCGGACTATGAAATTTAATCACTACTGCCAAGTTAACCTTCGGTGGTTTTGTGGTTAAAATAAGATTTGGCAACCGATTTTTGTTTGACGGTAAATATTCACATGGTCACATTTAATTTGTCAGTTGAACAACAATGCAAGGCTAATAAGTATATATATATATATACATATATATATATATATATATATATATATATATATATATATATATATATATATATATAATAACCGAATTCTGTGTGTATGTGTTTGTTTGTGTGTGCGTGTAAACACGTAGGAGTGCATGCAAACTTAAGTAAGTTGCGAATTTCTAATGCAATAAAATACTGTTTTCAGTGTTGTCATTTGTTTGTTTTCGGGTATTTGATCAAACAGATTTGAGGGTTCGAAGCCTAATAATGTACTAACTTGTTTCTCATATGTTTCCCAGTCAGCGCTAGACTTTATTCAGATAGGCATATCACCATGCAAACTGGGATTATATCCATCTAGAATTGTTCAGTTTTCTTTTCTAGTTGGTAAACACGGAATAATTTATTATAAATGTTTAGGAAAAAATATCTTGCTCCTTGGACTACCGTATGTTGAACTACTAACATCTAAAGCCGGCTAGATTAGGCATTCAGTGGTTTCACAGTCGATGTTAAATATATAGTTTGATCATGTTTGCGTAAGTGAAATAAGTACCAGTCCAATTTGTAAACTGTCCCGTCAATAAGGCAAGATCCACAACTGTACGTACCTAAGTAATTCACTCGTCGGTTATCATTATCTGAACACACAGGAATGCTAAAATTACTGATAAGTGCAATTTATGTGAGATACATTGCGGTGAGAAACGCGTTCCCTACAACGTACTCAAGTCAAGTCTAAGTACTTTAAATGAGCACCAAACCAACATATTAGTTTTCCAGCCGCGAAACAGAAAGGCTAGCATAGGTTATGTGTATTGACACATTTCAGCCTTTAAAAGTTAAATACTGTTTGTTGCGGAGACCTAATATATATGCAAGAATGTATTAGGTGTTGCGAACCTAGTAACAAATTAGTTCAGTTGTGACCAGAAGGATAAACCAAAGGCAGCATGAACGGAAAGTATAATCTCATGCACATTCGTTTCGTGCTTACTGGCGACTCATCAGTAGGAGCCGGTATTACGCCCTTTAACCACTATATATTTTGGTCAAGAATGTGGGATAATAGGACGGTACAATCTCCTAGACGAATGTGTAAGCCTGCAATAGTGAAGCTAACATCATATAATGTCTACGACAATGCGACTTTAACGCTATGTCACTATAAAAAAATATATATATACCGAGTCTGCAAAGAGTAACAACAATATAATGTCTGTTCGTGTTGCACTGTCCTATTATCCCACATTCCTCACCCAAATATATAGTGGTTAAAGGGCGTAATACCGGCTCCTACTGATGAATCAACAGTGAGCAAAGAACGAATGTGAACGAGATTATACTTTCCGTTAATGCTGTCTTTGGTTTATCCTTTTGGTCATAACTGAACTTATTTGTTACTAGGTTCGCAACATCTAATACGTCACGGGGAAATACAGATTTACTTTAATCAAGGTTGCGAACTTGATATAAACACCTGACCCATAAAGTACACATATTTTGTCAGTATAAATAAAGAATTGCATAGTGTAGAAAAGGAAATTCATCCAGTAGACCGGTTTCGTTCTCATTTGGAACTCATCATGTACTGGCCAGAATTTCCTGCGGACAGGGCTCGAACCTGGGCACGTCTGCTTCGAAATCTGGTGATCTAACCACTGAGCCACACTGCCGTACTCTACACACAATTTTCAGTCATATACTAACTAATGTAACTCGGTAACTTGTTTTCTCTTTTAGGTGGAGCTCATATGGCACCCATTTAGACATAAAGTTCCAACTAACAATCCACAATCTGTCATTACTGAACAGACAATACACTATATGGCGAAGTGGTATCGAAATGTAAATTTATATAATTAAACGAACATTGGTTGCGCGGGTGGTGATAACATTAAATATAATCAAGGTTGCGAATTTGATATAATCACTTGACACCTTAATTACTTACATTTTGTTCAGTATAAACAAATAATTGCATTGTGTAGACCAGTTTCGTCCTCATTAGGAACTCATCAGATTTGTTGGAAACAAATTTTACAATTGAAAATTTGAGAAGTATTTCTACTTTACCTAAAATCCGCGTTGTGTTTTACTTTATCAAAAACGTATTCTTTATGCTTACCAGAATTTAATCAAACTTAAATAACAAATATCTGACTGTTATTCTTATTTGCAAATCAAATAATTTTGAAAAATTTTGGTCTTTTTTTCTAGATTTAATACTTCTTTTAATCTAACGATTCCCGATTAATATAAATAAGTATTTGAGATTTAATTTAATGTTTAAACTATTTTGTATTTATTCATGCGAGTTACGTATCTGTCACATTGAATTTATCCACATTTTAAAATTGTCGCTGGCTGTCATATGCACTCAAACTAAATCTGACTATGGATTCGTAAATTGATCATTTCAATTTTATAGCTATATGGCGTTAATACTATCATTTTGTAGTTTGTTGATATTATATTACCATATTGTTGGTTGGCATCACTGTTATACACGGATAAATATTAATTAAGGTCAAAACTTGTCAAAATTTGTAAATAATTATTAGTCTTCAAATAAAGAATTGGCATTGATTTTACCGTATCTTGGTGCAGAATGCATAAATCCGATTAGAAATTTAAAAAAAAAAATATATATATATATATATATATATATATTATATATTATATATATATATATATATATAGTATGGCTGTGCAGCTTAATTTGAAAATATGAAAGCTAAAATTTTGAACTTCTTTGGTGGCATTTAAACAACTTCGCGGAATGTTGCAAAAAATTGAATATGTCATTTCTTACTTCAAAATTTATGTAGCGTAAACATCTATCGGAAATCTACATTAAAAATAATAATACTAATAATTTTGTCATGCTTTATCTAAAAAAGTTACTGTTATTTTATTTTCTTTAATCAATTTAAATATATCGTAACAACTTAGTTAGAGATAATTTTACAGAAAGAAATTGACGGATATTTCACAATTATGAAATTAATTATTGTCTAACTTGGAAATTATATATATATATATATATATATATATATATATATATATATATATATTTAGTTTGCATAGACAAAATTTTTACGATTACACCTCGATTAATCTTAGATTACACATTGAGCGTACTGGGCCTTCCAAATGAATGGATGAATTTTTGTTGAAATTGCAATATTTGTGTAAAATTTGTGTATTGTTTTGATTTCGTGGTGGATGGGTAATTCAATATGCACGCTTATATTACATTTTTTCTCGATGGGCGTCACGTTTTTTTAATGAACTAGTCGCCTGTCTAGACTCAGCCTATCGTTTGTTTCAGGCAAATGCGTAATATTGCTTATCGTACAGATGAATTTGCTTGTTTTTATTTCGGTTCTGCATTGTCTAACTGTGCGTATTTGACGATGGTCGTACAGCTTCTGTTTCTCACAAAGTCCGAAGTCTTTTTAAACTTCGCGGCACATCGTTTATTGCCTACTGTTCTGCCCATATGCATAATATCTTGCCACTGTTGTTTCTAATGTTACACATTGTGAAGTATATAAAGATTGGATTCACTATACCTGCTGAGAATGCGTAGTGTTTCTGTTTATTCGCGGCCACTCGAGGTATATTTTGTGTTTTTGTTGAATTTTTGACCATTCATTGTGGATCGCCCATGTTTCATGTTTAGAGCTTCATACATGTTTGAGAACTTCGTCCACCTCGCTTTGTAAACTATTCTCAGTAATTGCTGATTTAGTGCATGGTGCTACTCCTCTTTAGATCAACACCTGGGGCAGGTGCACATAGGTTCTAACCATTTGCTGATTCGTAGCTTCTCCAATTTGCATTTTACCGCAAATAAATTTGAAATGGTAGATAATACGAGATTCAAATAAAGAAAGCAACCGGTCTGTAGGCCCGAAATACTTGATCTTCGTTGTGGCATGTATAATTGGATTGGCGTTTATGTTAGGATCGCAAACTTTATTCAAATTTTTAAAATATAATGAAATACTAATGTAGCCATAAACCTAAACTATGCACACGTATGTCATATAAAACGCATTCTAAGAAAGACTTTCATTTGTGCTTATGATCTTGGTTGCGTCAAGCGACTAAATATTGCTTTATGAATTATGCATTGCTTACCCCTCGTGGGAGGGCGATTTACAGTTTCGGTTTCGCAATGTCCCGATCGATTCTCATTTCCAAGCAGGCGTTCAGTTCCGCTTCGTTGTGGATGGGTGTGGATCTGCCCCCCACTCCGAGGGAAATGAAGTCCGATCAAATCTTGGTTGTATGACGACTGCGTTTCGGTACCTCATGTCCAGTCTCCTCTTCGGAGTTCTATTAAATACGGTCGTCGGAGTGAGGGTACGAATCAGCAGTCAGCCACCAAAGAGCCGAACTCAACGCGTACTTGGAAATGAGGATCAGTGGGATAGTTGCGCAGCCGAGAGTGCAAATCGACCAAACACGGAAGAAAACTTTTCATACGTTAAATGTTAAAATAGTGGGTTTTCAGTGTTGTTCCAGCTCCAACGGATTAGTTGTCAGTAGACACATATACAAGTCTTTATACCTTGTGTACATTCTAGATTTGACATATCGTTCTGGTCGCATTTGAAGTAACCTTTTACTAGTTATGCAATACTTATTACATAATTACTTCCATTCGTTTACGAAACCATATATCCACAACATGTAATTTAATTTTCGGTCAGGTAAGTTTATTACAAACAGTTTTTTATGATAAAACTAAATAATTATATATATATATATATATATATATATATATATATATATATATATATATATATATATATATATATATATATATATATATATATATATATATATATTTCATTAAACGATCACTAATTAACTGCGCTTGCAGTGTCAACGACTATTTAAATCAATGCTGTGTGCTTGGTAGTAATAATTAATAGTAACTTATTTGTTACAGTGGATTAAAATATGAATTATTTAAATTTAATTTATATATTAGTAAAGTAGTTAGCTGGTCAAATATATATTTAATAATAATGGTAATAACAATTCAAATTATTATTATTATTATTATTATTATTATTATTATTATTATTATTATTATTATTAATTATTATTAATATATATATATATTTATTATTATTATTATTATTATTATTATTTTTATTATTATTATTATAACAATATTCATTTGGCAAAGAATGTAAAACTAGCCATAATTGAATTTATTCTCATTCGTGATTGCATGGCCACACTGAGAGTAGCTGTAATGCTGGATTATATGAAGTAAAAGACAATGGTGATTAGAAAATATTATTTACGACGCGTTTTGGCGCATTTTATCAAAATATTGCGTTGTACGGTAGAGAATACCATTTATGTGGACCGTGATTTGGTCCACTTTACACAAAATCTCGTAGTTAGACAAGACCGTGAACTTTATATTAGTCCACGTTGTTTATGCTGCTATATTTTTTATACAACCGATATTTTTCACAGGAAGCATGTTTTTCTTATTTTTTCGACTTATTCTTGCTAGGGACCTTGAGTCATCAATATTAAACTCCTCGATAATGCTATGAAGTTGCCTAATCTGAGCAGAAATCGGTATAGGAAAAGATTTTCCTAAGTGTTCAATAGACTTGCATACTATAGCAACAAAGTCTATATGCATGCATATATTTACTAAGTGTGTGGTCTTTAATTACTGAACCAAATAGAGTTAAGCTTAACTAACAAAAACGTTTGACATTTTGCTAAAAGGTCCAATAAAAAACTTCAATATTTCTACTAAATGGATTAACATTTAAGATACTTTTTCGAACAAAAATATTGAATTTACGTGAATTTACGTATTTTATGTTAGTAATTTTGCTTTTAGCAAAATAATGTGATAATCATTCATTAAACTTTGAAGCAAACCAAAACACCAAATCTGGAGTTATAAACAAGTATTGTTTCGTGAGTGTTGGTAAAAACTTTTAATATCGAGCTTGCGATCATGAAGTAAACACCAATCACATTTCATATAACCAGTCGTCGAACAACATAGCAAAACTACCGTCAGTCATAAGCACTGACGCGTTCCAACCTTCCACGAACATCATCAGAGTATGACATATTCTGATGATGATCATGGAAGGTCGAAACACGTTAGTGCGTTGCGACTGGCGGTAGTTTTTTATGTTGTTCGATGACTGGTTGAATACAATGGGATTGGTGTTTACTTCAAGCTCGCAAACTTAATTTAAAGAATTGTTACCACCACACGCGCAATCAATTATTGCTTAATTGTATTGTTATATATATATATATATATATATATATATATATATATGTGTGTGTGTGTGGAGAAAGCTATAAACAATATTGTTTGTGACTGCATAGAAATTTTGCTTATGACATTTCCAGTCGCAGTACAACAGTATGCGAACAGCTAGAGGTGAGAGCTGCCTATCTAATTTTGCTTTCAATACATATGCTGTTTGTTCACTGTTTGATGTCTACTCGATTAGAAATGACACATTTATATTCATCACTTTACGTTAGACAAGGCGGTTTGATCCTGGCTATTCAGTTTGCCGTCGTACTCTGATGATGGTCATGGAAGGTCGAAACGTATCAGTGCATTGCGAGTAGCGGTAGTTTTATTATGTCATAAGTACTGACGCGTTTCGACCTTCCTTGATCATCATCAGAGTACGACGGCAAACTGTCTAGTGAGGATCAAACCGCATTGAATATATATGGGAATCAAATTTAGATAGGCGGCTCTCATCTCTAGCAGTCTCGCATACATTGAACTTGACTGGAACTGTCGGCTGCACAATTTCGATGCAGTCACGAACAATGGCTGTTTGTAGCTTTCACCACACACACGCACGCACATATATATATATATATAAATACAATAAAACAATAGATTGATTGCGCGCTGTGGTGGTGAACAATTCTTTAAATCAAGTTTGCGAGCTTGAAGTAAACACCAATCCCATTGAATTTAACCAGTCATCGAACAGTATATATTAAAATTACCGCCAGGCGCAACACACTGACGCGTTTCGACCTTCCATGATCGTCATCAGAATATGTCGTCATCTGATGATGTTCGCGGAAGGTTGAAACGCGTCAAGGGCTAAATGAAAGAAATCAAAAATAACATTTCAAGCTATGCCTAAGTTATTGCACTCGAATTTAAATACATTAAATCCAACAGGTGTGCTCTATACTTGCTTTACCGTCGTATAATTTTGCATATGCCAGAAACGCTGACAAAATTCGTGCCAGCCAACAACCATTTTATTCAAATTTTCACTTTGTTTACTCGGTAGTGACGCGTTTCAGGCTTCAATAGACATCATAGCAGCAGGAAAGATCACTGAATAATCTCTAACACACCGGTATTTCTCCTTATTCATGGAGCTGGGGATTGCTTAATCTTGAGGCAGCTCTTGATTGATGCCAACTGCGAAATGAAATATTCAATAATTTGTGGATGCGAGTAAAACACTCTAACAAAACTTTGCTCAAGTAGGTCACGTATATATATATATATATATATATATATATATATATATATATATATATATTTTTTTTTCTAATTAGGAAAAACACATTAATAACAAGATGGATAATGGTCATTTATTTCGAGATAACTAAACTTAGCGTTACAATTTTTCTTTTATATACATTTTGGGTTCTCATTTGATTAGGTGGGTGGCAACAAATCAGACTCGGTTTTACTTCTGTTTCGTGTTTTGGCTGATTGGTAAGTGTGTATGCGTTTGTGTCTGTGTGTGTGCCTGTTTGCATGGAAAGGTCCTACTCACGGCATTGCAAAGTGATGTCTGAGATCTGGTCATTAATGTTTGATGGTTTGAGAGTTAACTGATTGTTCGCATTGTTCGCTGTTTCCTGTACGAGTGCTATTTTCCCGAGTATAGTCTTTCGTTTCACCTTTTTATGCTAATTTGTTTTCTTCACTTGTTAACAGCGCAAGTGCGGATTGCAGTGTTGAACGCTCATATTGTTTGGAAATTTTTTTCACCGTATATGAATCTGATTTTTCCTCTTCAGTTTGTTGCCAATCCGATTGAATGTTTGTTGAATCTGGACGAGGGCGTGTTCGGTCTCGCCTGGATACCAGTAAATTGTTGTTGAATTTTGTTATTCTTGGCCAGTCGATAAGAATATCATGTTGATGAAACTTTTGAATATTTAGGTCAGGTGCTTGTTGTTTTATGTAAAGGGCTTTTTAAATATATAATAATTTTTCTGATTTTGCTTTATGTAGAATTGTGAAATTGGTCGAATTGACAGGGTGCCCCGTTGCCAATATATGATCGGAAATAGCTGATTTTCCTGACGGTGCCAAGCCTTTGTTAATCAATTTCTGCGGCAAATGTTGCTGGATTCGGTTTATATATATATTATATATATATATATATATATATATATATATAAATGGTTATTTTTTTAATTGTGTGCTTACCGATCTTCTTGGGAGAGCACGAAAACAAATTATGAGTCGATCAGAATTTTAGTGTGATTAATGGGTGCGTAAACATGAAGAATAATTCCATTTAATCGCGTTGCCAACGCAAATTATATTAATTACTATTATCAAGGTTGCGAACTTGATATAAAATCCTTACCCAACAAGTGCTTACATATCTCAGTATGGTTTATACTGACATATGTAAGTACTTAATGGGTAAGGTGTTTATATCAAGTTCGCAACTTTGATAATAGTAAATGTTATCACCGCCCGCGCAACCACTGTTCGTTTAAATCCTACTAATTGTCCGAATAAAGTATAAAAATAATATCCTTAACTTATATACTTATTATTGCATTTACTGATGATAGATATTCTAATTTTGCACATTTTTGCATTATTACCATAGCATTTATAGTAATAATCATATTAGTAATAATATTAATAATAATAATATCAATAATAATATTAACAATAATATATGATATTAATAAAATAATCGTAACTATAATAATATTGTTAATATTAATAGTAATAATAATGTTTTTTTCATAATAATATTTTAAATGTTTTATTTTCATTATACACAAATAAAATAATAATAAATTATAATAATAGTTATACTAATACTATCAATAATAATATTAAAAATAATAATAATATAATGATAATAATAAAATAATCGTAGTAATAATAAATGTATTTTTACATCACAATAATTGAAATTTAAAAAAATTATTATACGACAATAAAACAATAATAAATAATAATTAATGTATTAATAATTATAAAATATACTGATAATTAGTAAATAATCAAATGTTAAAAAATAAAAATATTATTATTAATAATAAAAATAATAATAATATTAATTTTCGTGGATTTTATTATTATACGCCAATAAAATTATGAAAATCAGATATTTTTAGATGGTCCTAAAATAAAATGCTTCGCTATAGAAAAATGATTTAAATAAATGTATAGAATGAAAGAGACGACCAAAAACTATTTTAAAGCTATCAAGAATATTTGACTAAATATAAGCATAGTAAGATGTTCCCATAAATTGTCATGGCAAGCATTTATGATGCGTTCTAATATAATCTCGCCGAAAAGTAGTTTGTTTAGCCTTATATTTCTGCTTTGTAACTTTAAAATGTAAAACTTTCTCTGTAACAGTAAACGCCAGAGCATTTTTCATTTATTTAAAAAAATGTTTTCAGACTCCTTATTAAAATTTAATTATGCAAATACCTTTAGCTTAATGGTTTTAAATTTAAACTTTTCTACCAACAGGCGAAACCTTTCAGCTGACCAGTGATCTTTAAAAAATGTTAAGTAAATTGGCCTGAAAAAGTGACAAAGCATTTCGAAATTCAGCAAGCCTTGTAAATGCAAATTATGCACTAGTTATTCCGGCAACATGCATCTAAGAGCCATACATTTCCAGGCATAACATATCAAATTGCGTCCAGAATCGAAGCACTGCGAGGTAAAATAGGAAAAAGTTTAAAATATATGAGAGGACGGACAATTAATCGGTTGAAAAATAATTTCTTTCTTGACGAGTGAATATTATGTTGTCAAGTTGTATATTGATGATAAAATAAACACGAGACAGTATTGTTAATTTAATTTTTCGGTCCTTATGACTACTGCGCATTTGGTCAATGGGGAATAAGACCATATTTATATATTGTTTATGCAAAGAAATAATATATATATATATATATATATATATATATATATGCAAATGTGTGTATTAGTTGTAACGTACCCTAGTAACAGATTAAGAACAGAAGAATTGATCAATATCAGTGAAAAAATGCGTTTCATACTTACCGGCGACTCATCAGTAGGAGCCGGAACAACGCCCTATATTTGTACTTTATCGAGTAATGTGAAACAGGTTGATGCAATAAGGAGATGATTCATTGCCTGATTTTTGTCCCGTTGGATATAAAAATTATTCGTTCTTGTTGGGAACACTTCAGGCATTCTTAAATATATTTACTCGAATAAGGCTGTAAACGGGGGAGATCTGGAAACACGTGTAAAGATAAAAATAAGGATGAACCCATTATAAAGGATGAATTTACATTGTTGCCTGATGTAACGCTTACTTTATACTGGCAAATATATATATATATATATATATATATATATATATATATATATAGTTTTCAGTTTTAATTTAAAAACTGCATCAGTTAATAAAGGCAATTCATTAAATAGACCGTTTTCGTACTTGTGTGGGAAACTACATTTAGCGTCCAGAATTTTCCGTGGACGAGACACAAATTACGGATATTTTCTTCGGAGCTTGTGACTCTAATCAGAGCCCTACTCGTAACGCACACTACTATAAATTGTTATATATATATATATATATATATATATATATATATATACTAATCACTACTGATTTTGTGTATTGTTGCGAGTTGATTGTTTAATGTGTACATTCGCGCTTCTGTGTGCGTTTAAGCGGCATTCTTACAGAATAAAAATATCCTGTTTTAGATATGGCTGTTTACCTTTTGGTGTATTGAGTATTGTCCGGGCTTTCACTTTTTTGGTTCTTGATTTTTACACATAAGCTGCTGACACACACGTAAACGAAATGGCCAACATATAAAATATGTAACTAATTAATGGGTCAGGTGTTTATATCAAGATCGCAACCTTGATTAATAATAATTGTTATCACCACCCGCGCAACCAATGTTCGTTTAATTATATAAATGTTCATTTCAATACCACTTCCCCATGTAATGTGGTGTCTGTTCAGTAATGACAGATTGGGCATGGTTAGTTGGAAATTTGGGTCTAAATGGATGCCATATGAGCTCCACCTAAAGGAAAAATTGACTAACCGAGTTACATTAGTTAGTATATAACTGAAAATTGTGTGTAGTGTAGTGTGCGGCAGGATAGCTCAGTGGTTAGAGCACCAGATTCCGAAGCAGACGTGCTCAGGTTCGAGCCCTGTCCGCGGCAGATTCTGGTGAGTATGTGATGAGTTCCCAATAAGAACGAACCAGGTCTACTGGATGAATTGCCTTTTCTACACTATACAATTCTTAGTTTATGCTAATAAATGTATTAAGTTAATGGGTCACGGGTTTATATCATTGCCGCAACCTTGATTATAATAATTTACGTTGAATTATGCTTTCTACCAGGATAATTTATGTTATTTGTTTTGGTTGTTTTAATATTTTTAAAGATTTTACATATATCAGCTTCCGCTGTGCGAAATTCATTATTGTCATTCATTTTGAAGAAAGCCTGCAAATCCATTTGATTTGGAGCGTGATTTCCATAAACACTATGTTCAACAGGTATGTGTTAGGTTTTGCGAACCTAATAACAAATTAGTTGAATAGTGATCAGAAGGATAAACCAAAGACAGCATGAACGGAAAGTATAATCTCATGCACTTTCGTTTCGTGCTTACTGACGAGTCATCAGTAGGAGCCGGTATTACACCCTTTAACCACTATATATTTGGGTGAGGAATGTGGGATAATAGGACGGTACAATCTCCTGGACGAATGTGCAAACTTGCAATAGTGAAGCTAACATCATATAAAGTCTACGATAAAGCGACTTCAATGCTAACTCACACTATATAATATATATACCGAGTCTGTAAAGGATACTAACACTATGGCTGTTGTGTTAGTAACCGATACCAACATTATTGTACCGAAAAGGTACATGGTACCTGTTTTGTCCACCTATGTTGGATGGTCCACGTATACGTATGTCTTCCGTGTTTATTATTAGCGTATCGTCTAGACGAGCCTTAATAATGTCTAATTCTGAAGTTAAATTATTCATTTGAGAAGTCAATGCCTGAATCAACGTTTCCAACCCATCAGAAGGCATATTAAATGTGCCACAAATGCTTTATTTTTACTCGATTATATAGAATTTTGCTCTCACAGCGAGCATCGATTTAATAAATCAAATTTACACATTGATTAATTTATGTTCACTTCAGCTCGAAGTCTGCTTTTCTCATTGGGCTGACTGCTTCATTCCTATACGGGCGCTTCTGCGAGGAATTTCTGTTGAAATAATGTCTGCCCTAGATAAGACCCTTTGTTCATTATTTGTCTTAAAGTTGGCCATTGCCACAGTACCAACATGATGGATATCAATGTATGCTATGTTCAGCTATTGCTGAAACCGTGGCCTCTACGCCAGATGGAGGTAGTCCAATGTATGTAGCATTTCAGATAATTACTAAATGCCACAACAAAAGGGAGTTAGCCAAGTGCGACGCTTTATGGATAAACAAATTGCAGCCGGATTTATGCAAGCAGAATTAGCATGTTCGGGCATTGAGCTTGAACTGGATGTGACATAGTCAATTGATTGGTTGGTACCCTATTTCACACTCTCACCATGTTTACTATTTTCTATCTTGTTCTGTCTTTCAATTTATATATAAAGAGTTGTTCATTTGTAGATACTTGAGAAGAAAATGAGAAAGAAGCGGTTCTTGTATCTGATAAAATTTCTTTTTCTTTTTGCACATGGAAAGGTTACCATGAATTTTATTAAGGCTCGCATTCCAAAAGTAATTATATATATATATATATATATATATATATATATATATATATATATATATATATATATATCTAGATGCGTATGACTTAATCTCTATCGCAATGAGAGCTGTATTTTATTTTCAAATGAATACATTTTGATATACTTTCATGTGGAAACCTGTCAGATTGCTAGCAAATTTTTATTTTTCTAAAATATATTCTGTTACCAACAAAGCTGAGTGATATGCCTCCAACTAAGAGATTATACAATCCGCAACAAACAAATATTCCTTAAAACTCTACGGAAAAACTGTTTAATGAAATCATATCAAGTTGCAGGGTTCAGACGGAAGTCGGAAACAGAAATAAATTTAAACTGCAGATAATTTCCTTCGTGTTTAAGAGAGAGAGATATAGCTGGTCTCGTGACATTGGGAAAATGGTCCATTTGTACCCCAGAACCCTGGTTGAAATGGAAAATGTCTACACAATAACATAACCAAAAAAGTACAATGTTGGCAGAGATTACTGGAGTATATAACTTTAAGAATCTAAGACCTGTGGCTTAATTTTATCAACTAATCTTCTATGGAAAACCTGTAAAGTTGCACATGACCATTTTAGATTTGTTCCGACGTGAAAGCAACACATTCAACGCTGATATATTTTGTTACTGCAAACTAATATGTAAGTAATTGCGTATTAGGTGTTGCGTACCTAATAAAACATAAGTTCAAATGGGACCAGAAGGATAAACAAAATTCAGCATAAACGAAATATATAATCTCACGTACACATTCGTTTCGTGCATACTGGCAAATCATCAGTGAGAGCCGTTATTGCCCCAAACCCACTATATATTTTGGTGAGGAATGTGGGACAACTGGATGATCTAACTAGGTACACAACACACAGTACACACTTGCATATTAGAAGATTGTCTTAATCCATCAGTAAATGTAAATGTATAAATTTTTGACAAATCCTTTTCTAATAAATTTCTGGACTTGTAGCGGCATTTCCAAAATTGCAGTAATGTGGTAGCTGTACAATAAAGTATTATCCTGTTATTTAGCATAATTTCTCAGTTTAATAATATATACATGATCATTGGCAGATACATGAAAATTATTGTAAATATAATCTAATCTTGAACTAATTTTGAAGATATTGCTTAATTTAAAATTCCGAATTGCCATACCCAGAGGATAGAGCTATATTTCAAGATAATAATTAATTATTATTATTATTATTATTATTATTATTATTATTATTATTAATATTAATATTATTATTATTATTATTACTATTAATATTATTACTAATATTATTATTACTATTACTATTACTACTTTTATTATTATTACTATTACTACTTATTATTAGTTATTATTATTATTATTAATAATAATAATATTAATATTATTATTACTATTACTATTACTACTTTTATTATTATTACTATTACTACTTTTATTATTATTATTACTATTAATATTATTATTATTATTATTATTATTATTATTATTATTATTATTATTTATTATTATTATTATTATTAATTATTATTAGATTTCTGTTTTTGAAAAGTACCAACTCGAATATTAGGAACAATATCACGGATAAATAAAACATATTTGATGACGAGTATGATTCATGAGTAGTGTCCTAGATCCAATTAAGTTTTGTTGATATATATATATATATATATATATATATATATATATATATATATATATATATACATATTTCGAAATATATCTGGGTGGGCACATTCTAACTCCGTCGAAAATAATTTTGTAGCCAAACAGCTCATGAATCTGGAATTATTTATTAATTTTTGCGCTCTTAGTAACAAATTAGTTCAAAAAGGTCCTGGTCCTATTTGGACTAATTTGTTACCAGGTAGGAAAAACTTAATACAAAATAGCTTATGAGTATATTTTCAGTTTGAAAAACACTTTTATGATAGCTTGACGAGTTATTGAATTAATAGGTTTGGAAATTAAATAAGGACCAAATACAGCGTCACATGTATTTCGACTGATCGCATTGATATAATAGCTCATTAAAAGTATATTCGTCATATTCTACCAAAACACTATAAAAACACGTTGGTTTATGTCAATCTAGACTGGCATCACGCAGTTTAAATTCTCACATCTAAAAAGACTCATCCAAGACTGTCTATTACCATTACACATATACAGATGACGATTGTTAATGAGCAAAGGAAAGCCTACTGTTTGACAACACTTGTTTATGAAGTCTACACTGTGAATATAAGAAAAATTTTCAAATGTAGAAAATTACCAATATTTCTAATTTAGTGGATTTTTAGATAACATTGAATAAATCTTAAACTTTTAATTAGAACATCTCAAATTTTATCTCCACATCCCGCATATCCACTAAAGCATTTGTAACTGCATTAATGTTTTTCAAAATACATCTAACTTCGAAATAACTGCCCGGCTGAGATGAATCAACTTCAAAAATCAAACTAACAACAGCTTAAAAATAATTATCAAACATTTTAAAAGCATAAAACATTATTTCAGTTTGTCCCTGTTTCTCTCTAGAACGGCTACTACAGATTTCTTATCGGAGGATGTAAAGATTCATTTCATTTATTACGAGCCTTGTCAGTATGTGAAAATTTAAAAGGCAACGCAAGAAAAAAATAAATTTCTTTGCAAACATAACATGCCCAAACAAATTAACTTTCTAATGATTGGCCACGTTTCACAGCTACTTAGAAAGAACTAAATTAACTTTCCTGTAACCAGTATGCTCATTGTCATACCAAACATGATCAATCAATTTTATTTCTACTTTTAGTTATAAAATGTGGATGGTCAAGATAAAGTTCATGACTGGCCTGCTCTAAATGTACACTTTGTAAACATTATTAAAGCACTATAAACCCTTAATATATTAATTATTTTAATAATGACTTAAGAACAGATTTTATCATTTAATTGCAACCACCAATCACAAAATTGGTTCAAACGTGCTCCAGTTTAGACACAACGCTCATAATCCAATATACGGTCGAACTTGTATTACATAGAATATTTATTTGAGTCTAAATTTTGTTTCAGTGCGGCAGGGTGGCTCAATGGTTAGAGCACCAGATTCCGAAGCAGACGTGCCAAGGTTCGAGCCCTGTCCGCGGCAAATTCTGGCCAGTACAAGATGAGTTCCCAATACGGACGAAACCGGTCTCCTGGATGAATTGCCTTTTCCACACTACAATTCTTAGTTTATACTGACATATGTAAGTAATTAATGGGTCAGGTACTTATATCAAGAGCGCAACCTTGATTATTGTAATTGTTATCAACGCCCACGCAACCAATGTTCGTTTAATTATATAAATTTTCATTACTTGACAAAACGTAATGAAGGTGCTCTGACGAGAAGGAAAGCAGTTTGAAACGCTTCAGATCGCGTGACTAATAATAGATTTGCTATGATGGTTAAATAAAATTTGATTGGTGTTTACATGATTAGCGTAAGATAAAGAGTTCCTATTATTCTTCGGAAACTTTACCAGTGTTCAAAAGGTACTGAGTTTACCAACTCCAACAGTACTAGCTGGTTGGTAATTATAGGCTTTTATCTCAGGCAGATAGTAAAAAATAAATTCAGACATGTCTAAGATGAAAAGTACGTAAAAATCATTGAAACCTAATTCAAAGTTTGATGAGATAATTTCTTGAAATGGTACTCCATTTATTGACTTTACTGCTACATGGCTTACTCGTGCAAATGTCAGTTTAGCTGCAATTATGCATCAATTATTGCATACCTAGCAATAAATTTGTTCAAATCGAACCACAAATGTATGCCAAAGTATTGTCTCATGCGCACATGCGTTTCGGGATTACTGATGACTCATCAGTGGGAGCCGACACTACGCCCAATATCCGATATAGATTTTGTCAAGAAATAAGTGGCCAGTTGGAAGGTAGCATCTCTAATATGAACATCTACTCAAGCAGTAATGGCTTCAAATTATTATAGAGTCTTCGTTAATACGACGCCCTAGTAATATATATAAATAGTTGCTTTAGAAGGTGACTAGATTACTGTTTGCATGCACTTTCGTATAGAAGATTGTACCGTCCACCCGTCCCATATTGCTTGATCAATTATTTAGTGAGTAAACGGGCGTTATACCCCCTTCTCATGATGAATCATCAGTAGGCACGAAACGAATCCGCACAAAATCCAAAACCTTGTGTTCATGCTGACTTTTGTCTATTCTTCTGATCTTATTTGGTCTATACGTTTCCTATGTACGCACTACATAATTCATAATTGCATATGTATTAGTTCTCTGCAACAGAGAACCTGAATTTATTACATTTTACACATTTGATTATTGTGCATCTTAGTGGCATGAAACAAGTGCAACAGGACTATATTTTCTTAATTAATTTTATGCAACCAGATCAAATTTGGCTTTAACAGAACTGTGTATTCGTTTTCTAAATAAATTTGTACAGTATAAGTATGTGTAAAGTGCGATTCAGCATTAAAAGCTTTCTTCTTCCCGGTTCCAGGGTGTATTATCCTTGTCAGAAATGCTTAGTATAGTTTGGATTTCTAAACTGTTTTATTTCAAAGGTACAACTGTTTGTCTGAATTGTTTTAGTTTAGTAACGAAGTAGGCGTCTGAAATCAACGAATGTGACAAAATGCAACATCGCCTATAGATCTCCAATTCTTTTCTAATGCAGCAAATCAAAAATGCTTAGCTTGAAAATTTATTGTATAATAAAAAATTATTATTTTGTTTCTGGTATTTGAAATGCTAGTCTTGTAGCTTCGTGGCCAATTAAAACCATTTATTTATCGATATTTCTTCGCCCAGTACCGTAAATCCTCAATAGGTGTTCAACAGTTATGGTTAACGCTTGTTAATTGAGTAGTCAATTGATAAGTCCGAAAGCAGCCAATACTTAAGAAGAAACCGAGACCTAAATGTTTCAAGCGTAGGATTTGAAAAAGGGTGTATTTTCGCTAAAATTGGATTACAAAATAAATCTATAAATAAGCTAATTAAAAGAAACTAAATGAGTCGATTTTTTACAGATAATATTACGTATAATTACCTCCAGCTTCTTAATTTGTTAACAAATTTTATGATATTTCCCAAAATGGCTTTATACTTAAATATACTGCATGACTAAATTAGTTTCAACAATAGCATCTTTTCTGTTTGGACAAAATCTAGAACATCCTGAATACATTATTTAAGGATTTTTGTCAGATGGACTTCTAAATGAGATAGATAAATAATTTTTTATTATTTCAGGAATGTATTGTGTGACCAATTCTAAAAGGAAAGTGCATCTCGGATATCCAGCAAGATATATAATTGCGTGTACATATATGAAATAAATGAAATATTTTTAAAATGTCTATTATAATTATTTATTTTTATCGTAAAATTCACATCGGTGAGGCAAGCAAATGAATTATTAATTGTAATTCTTTTGTATCAAAATGCACACACTGTTACAACTAATCTAAAATTTAAAAGATGACAAGAAATGTAGTGCCTGTTTAGTAATGACAGATTGGGGATAATTAGCTGGAACCTTGGGTCTAAATGGATGCCACATGAGCTACACCTAAACGAAAAAATACTAACTGAGTTACATTAGTTGGTATATAACTGAAAATTGTGTGCAGTGTAGTGTGCGGCAGGGTGGCTCCTTTGTTACAGCAACAGATTCCGAAGCAGACTTGCCCAGGTTCGAGCCCTTTCCCTGGCAAATTCTGACCAGTACGTGATGAGTTCCCAAACTGGTCTACTGGATGAATTGCCTTTTCTACACTATACTGGAAAAGGTTTGTGCTTAATGAGTTTGGTGTTCATATGAAGATCGCTACCTTGATTATAGTAAAAGTACAGCTTGCAGATTCGCATTGAGTAGCTAGATCAGTTAAAGTCTAGTGATAACTCAGTTACTCAATGGAAAGGTTAAAAGGTCTCAGGCATTACTTCCACCTTATTAAACTTCCCATTTTACAGATAAAATCATAAAAGACACCGTCTCGTATTCACACACATACAAAAACACACACACACAGGCAAAACCTTTAAGTGAACAACGACCTAATGTTTTCTTCGTCAAATCAGTCGAATAAAAAGACCACACCTATGTTTTAACTAGTTAAATTTGAAATATTTATATTGGGTCAAAACATATCTTTACAAATAAAGACAAATTGGAATAATGTAAATTAAGTCATTCTCTATTGAATTCACCATAAAAAATGTATCCACTGTTGTCAAAATTTAAGTTTAGTTATAACTACAAATGAATCAATAAAAATTAGCTCTACTTCTATTAGCTTGACCAAAGTGGTCTGGAGCAGTAGAGTTGTTGTGATAGAGCGTGCAATTTGTGACTCATTCTGTGAAAGTGGTGGCACTTCTCATTTTTTTCCGATTAACGCCCTACCAGCACTCACTAAGAATAGGCAAGCCAGTGCTCTCTCAATGTCCACACCTTCAAATATGAGTAATTCATTGTTGTGTGGGAGTGAAGCATCGCTATTTCATAAAAATGTAACGCTATTCCGATGATGACACCCTACATTAGTACTGTTGAAGCCAAAAATTATAAGTGAGACTGTAACCAGTAACACTCCAGGGAGCAGCCAATTCTGTAAGCTCGAGGCCTCCGATATGGCAGTCAATGTCGTCTACATAGTTTAACCGTTTAAATCAGATTACGAACTCGTCAATAGACAAAGATACCATAAAAATATGATATGGCATATTTTATACCTTGGAACAAACTAAAACTTTACTGCGAACTATACAAAGCAGACTTTAAAAATGAAAACCATGACATTGTGAGTCTAGCATCTACAGGCAGGTACATTTTCAGGCTCAAATAGATTAGGCATTAGAAATGAAAAGAGTAAATATCGTACACCGTCTAATCGACGTGTAGCAGATTCCAACATTACTGGCTATACAACTAAGATGGGACCGTGGCATAGAATGTGTATTACCTTTAATAATAAGGTTATTTTATATAAGAAACATTGTTACAAGGAAAATATTGATTTTGCTGCCCTAGTAGGAAAACTAACTAGAATAAGTATGCCATAGTTGTTTCCTAAAATGTGAATCGACCTTATGCACAAATATTGTTTGGTTCAACAACAAAAATATTTTTGGGCGTAACGAATAGCTAAAGGAAGAAAGATTTATTGGTTAATAAACGATTTGCAGGAAGACTTAATTTATCTTATTATGTGGAGATATCTATAATGAAATTTTAATAAATCAGTGGGCCGACGTCCAAGAGGCGTGTATGGAATAATTGTGGTTTTCCGTAATTTTTACTCAAATTTTGAATTTTTCTGATCGGCAAGCGTGCCACGTTAATTGAGTTTGTTTATAGGTATTTGTTTGCTAGTTTATTTATCCTTAAAACTAAACTTCTAGTCCAAGTGTTTAAATCGTTTACTGAATTAGAATTTTTTTAAATTTGCGAAAGCATTTTAATCTAGCCTATATAAATAAGTATGATGGAACAGCTCAGATTGTATTTCTGCATGAAAACAGTGTGGAGCACCATTGCAGAGGATGACGCAAATAGCCAACGTATTATGTCAGAATGCTAATTCGTTAAAAAATAATATTATAAGCTCCAGACCTCACGTTGAATGCGAACTGGCCTAGTAATTGTTTACAACCGAGATACAACAAGTAATAATTATATCGTTTCCAAACAAATTATCGATAGCGTTATTTGTAATGAAATTTCTATGAAGAAATTTATTAACTTACATTTCAAGCAAGTTATGATTCGTTTTTAGTGTAAATGTATCCAATTTAGCATAATTTCCATTGCATAAAATTAAAATAATTTATCCGCAAGCGAACTGAACAATTTTGGCTAATCAAGAATAAAGAAAGAAATGGGACGATGCATAAATTTGTCATACACCATTGATGATATCACAGATAAAGGTCGTTTTTGTAAATTTCTACGAATAATCACTTCAGCAAATTACACATGTTATTCATATTGTATTCTACTATTTGCACATAATGCTGACCAATCACGTGCAAGTATCCGAATTATTACTCTTAAACGCCTTGTGAACCAATCAATTTTGTTTTAATTCAAATTAACGTTTCACTTATATTGAATTGCTTTTTTAAAATTTATCTAGGGATGTTTTTCCTCTGTATGATCAAATCTTTAATTTTCAAATTTCTTATCAGACACTTTCTTTCGATTGCAATTAGTTAAATTAAATATATGTGCTGAATTAATTTTGTTTTTGAAAAGCTCTGTAGTTTAATTAATGATTAAACAACATCGGCAGAACAGATAGGTACTGTGCCATCTTGCTATACGGTTTAATTTTCAAAGCAAAATGTGATTTACGAATGTTAATAAAAAGCACACATTACATATTTTAAACAGTCAATGTTGTGTGGGTGGGGATAATTATTATTTAAATAAAGTTTTCTGACATGAGATAAATCATAATTCCATTACATTTTGCCACTTGCGTCAGTACGTGTGACTGAGTTAAGTTTTTTCATGTTGTCAGACTGGTTAAATTGAACAGGGTACGTTTTTATCTGAAGTTCGAAAGTTTGTTTTAAAGAATTTTATACAGCTGTTAAATATTAATGAAGGAGATAATAAAATACAAGCTAATATTCACATACCCACACAGACAAACATCAAATCCCATGACTGAGATAAAATAAAAAGGCATTAATGACGTTCAGATCTATCGAGATACACATACTTCACCTATTTCAATAAAATAATGTATTGTTATATATATATATATATATATATATATATATATATATATATATATATATATATATGCGTACACTAGAAACGATAAAGATTTGAAATATTATCATTGGAATATATATGACATGACTCAAATTTCAACTAGTTTTACATAGAAATTCGTAAATGTGCACAGTCCAATTTCACTCAAACCACAAATAGTCAATGGAAAACTAATCAAACTAACTACATGATAAATGTTTCTACTAGTTATAATGGAGTATTAGCCAGAAACTTCATTTTGGTTTCTGTAAATTAGTTCTTGTTATGCGTGCTAACGAAATCACACGAAACATAATACATTGTTAGACGCCAAAAGTTGGACAAAATCGGTAACACAAAATTAACTTGGTCCATTTTTTTCGCAAATTGGGTCCAAACGCTTACTTCCAGTGGCACACAAACATATTTAAACAAATAATTATGCATAAATGAAGCAGATATTTGACAAGATAAATATATTTTTCCAACTTAAAATAAAGAGAATCTCATTATATAACATATATTTTGATATATATATATATATATATATATATATATATATATATATATATATATATATATATCTGTGGAATATTTTACAGAAGTTTTTTTTAAACATTGGACTCCTTAAAACTAAGCTAGGTATGCGTATAAGCCGTTTAATCTGAAACACAAGCGAAGGGCTTAGATAATAGAGAAGAAATAACGAAATTGCTTGAAAAATCCAGACTCAGACTCAGGTATTTTTGCTATAAGTAGCAATGATTGATCAATAAAAGGATAGATGTTCTCAGTAAGAGCAGAAATTAAAATTTTACCAAATAAATATAGACAGTTTCGTAACTACAGAGGATTCCATAGAACGTGCGATTAAAAACACGTGCGAATTTAAGTGAAATGGATAAAATCATACCTCGTTTCAAACAAGCAAAACCAATTGCATAACCAGGACACGCTGAAAGTGAAACGAGTAGTTGGAATGGGAAATTTTGCGCCGCCAACAAAAACTGGTGGGCAGACAAAGAAAAATCCTGCAGCCAGTATAGAATGGAAATTTCAAACAATTGTGTTCGAGATATTTCCGCCTTTGTCAATAAAATAAAATCTTACAATGACATTAAGACCAACACTATTTTAATCGATGTTAGAAATCTACTTGCAAACAACCCTGTTGATAAAGCCATAGATTTCCTCTGTGGCTATATCAACATTATTTTTACACCATTTCCAATGTCTAAGTGTCATTTAAATATTCTTAAATAAGCATACTGAAGGTATTCAATTCACTTACGTTGTTCATTATTACAGGTAAGTCGATGAAGTAATGACGTAAGTTGGTTAGGAAGTCTACTGGTTGATGTCTAAATTTCCTAATTTGAACCATTAAAACTATAACAACTTATACAAAATTATCGTCATACATATATGAGATATGCTTAATCGTAAATAAGGATGATGGCATACTTAAATATTTTAACTGCGCGAATCATCACGTTCGGGTAAATTCGAGCGAGAAAGCCGCAGTTCATCTCATTAAATTTCTTCGACTTATTGCTATTTAAACAATCAATAATCGCGCGGTTGGTGGTAACAGTTCGTTAAATCAAGTTTGCGAGCTTGAAGAAACCAGTCGTCAAACGACATAGAAAAACTTGTGACTGACGGTAGTTTTGCTATTTTGTTCGATGAATGGTTAAATACAATGGGATTAATGTTTACTTCAAACTCGCAAACTTGATCTAAAGATTTATTGCTATTTAGAGAGGAAATGGTAGTCAAAAGACAAAATTATACCCAAGGCAAACATGGACTAGGTAAAACATCCCTTAACAGATTCAAATTTCACAATAGAGAAATTAGATAAGCAATGTATGCTTCAGAGAAATGAACAAGTGTGGTGAAGAATTGTGTTGCCAAGAACAGGCAGTACTCAAAAAGTCTATTAGAAAACATGTATCCCAAACAATATATCACAGTGAAATACTGTTTGTTGCGAAGAACTAATAAATATGCAAGTATGTATTAGGTTTTGCGAACCTAGTAACAAATTAGTTCAGTTGTGAACAGAAGGATAAACCAAAGGCAGCATGAACGGAAAGTATAATCTCATGCACATTCGTTTCGTGCTTACTGGCGACCCATCAGTAGGAGCCGGTATTACGCCCTTTAACCACTATATATTTGGTAGAAGAATGTAGAATAATAGGACGGTACAATCTCCTAGACGAATGTGTAAACCTGTAATAGTGAAGCTAACATAATCTGAAGTCAACGACAATACGACTTCAATGCTAACTCACACTATATATATATATACCGAGTCTGTAAAGGATACTAACACTATGGCCATTGTGTTAGTAACTGATACCTTTTTTTGAAATCGATTAATACCGGGTACTAACACTATGGTTTCCGAGTCGGTACATGATACCAACCTGATGGATATAAATTTATGCTAAAGTACACCCAAATTGAGAATTACAACAATTTCCGAACACCTGTTACTCCAGTTAAACCATACACTCTGGCCTTCATCGATATCAGTTAACACATTTCGCGGTAAGCATGATATCATTCAATTCAATATATTACAGTTAAATACTGTTTGTTGCGAAGAGCTAATATATATGCAAGTATGTATTAGATTTTGCGAACCTATTAGCAATTTAGTTCAGTTGTGACCAGAAGGATAAACCAAAGGCAGCATGAACGGAAAGTATAATCTCATTCACATTCGTTTCGTGCTTACTGGCGACTCATCAGTAAGAGCCGGTATTACGCCCTTTAACCACTATATATTCGGTAGAAGAATGTGGAATAATAGGACGGTACAATCTCCTATTTAACTGGAACTTGGATGTCGTTTGTATTTATTATTAACGTGTCGTCTAGACGAGCCTTAATTATGCCTAACTCGTCCGTTAAATTCTTCATTGGAGACGCCAGTGCCTGAATCAACGTTTCGACCCCATCAGAAGACATATTTAATTGTGCCATAAATGCTTTATTTTACTCAATTATATATAGAATTTTGCACGCACAACAATAATCTATTTAATAAAACAAATTTACACATTAATTAATATATGTGCACATCAGCTCAACGTCTGCTTTTCTCATTGTGCTGCCTGCTTACTTCTTATCCGGGCGCTTCTGCGAGGAATTTCTGTTAAAATAATGTCTGCCCTAGATAAGACCCTTTGTTCATTATTTGTCTTAAAGGTGGCTATTGCCACATCTTCCCCCCCCCTCAGGAATCGGCTTTGGCACTCTGCTTAAACGATCCAGTGCAACAGCTCGTGGTCCATCGGGCAGGCTAACAAAAACGGTATTGTGCTCTGCGTCCACCCTCTCCACGCGATACGGCCCATCATTGACAGCCTGCAGTGCCATGGGCTCGACCTTCGCTACCATGACATAATCGCCGACCTTTAGGCGAGTGCGTGTCGGTTGCCTTGCATAGCCTTGTCGCTGTGTGGCGCCTACATATTCAGTTAACTGTTTTAGTCGTTCCTGAATATCCGCTATGGTGCAGCGCTCATGGGATCCTTGGATTACAGGTTCACCTGGCAGTCTTATGTGTCCTCCATAGACCATGGTCGTTGGAGCGAATCCTGTAGCTGTTGAGACTGTAAAGCGCATGGCCCGCTCGACCAAATGTAATTTGTCTCTCCACGTTCCCGGGCTCTCGTGGCACCAACATCGCAGTACCTCTTTCATCGTCCTATGTGCGCGCTCAGCTGTCGCATTGGTTTGCGGGTGATAAGTGGCTGTGCGGGAATGCTTTATGTCAAGGTCTTTGCACCACTGATTAAATTCTTTCGACTCAAACTGTGCGCCTTGATCGGTAACAATAACTTGTGGTGCACCGAATCGACTGAGCCATCGCTCTTCTAAGCACGTTATAATCTTTTCTGTTGTGATCTTCTTCAGTGGTACAAACTCGACCCATCGGGTAAACTTATCGACCATGGAAAACACATAGGACACGCCGCCGCGAGCTACCGGCAGTGGACCTACCAGGTCGAAATGCAGAAACTCGTTCCGTGCAGTGGCATTGAAAGCAATCGGAGTGACTTTTTCTCGTTTTTGTGGTTTAAAACGTTGGCATGTAGTGCACTGTTGACAATAGCTACGAATTTCTTTGGACATGCCAGACCAATACAATCGTGACTGCAATGTCTCAGTGAGCCGCCCAGCGCCGGGATGTCCTAACGTTTCATGCCAAAAGGCCATTAATTCTGTTCTTATAGATTCTGGCACAAACCATTGCACTGTTTGTCCTTCTTTCCGCACCAACAGGCCGTTCTGTAGACTCAACGTTTTATATGGTGCAGACACCCCTGTGCCGTTTTTTAATTGATTAACTATTTCCTGACATGTAGCATCTCTACCCTGTTCTTCAGAGACTTTTATAAGCGGCGAAACCCGCACAGCGGAAATTCTGCTGAGCGCATCGGCCGCCGCATTCTCGATTCCTGCTCTATGATGAATTGATATATCGTACTCTTCTAGTTCTTCAATGGCTCGATGTACACGTTTCTTCTCAATACATAGTGATCTCCAATGCACTAGCGCTTTGTGGTCAGTAAAGACGTCCACGTGTCCCCCGATGACAAAATATCTAAACTTCCGCAGCGCCCATTGTACGGCAAGTAATTCTTTTTCTGTGACTGTATAGTTCTGTTCCGCCTTAGTGAGTGTGCGACTTATATATTGCGCAGGACGTCCGTCAGCTTGTAACACCGCTCCTATACCAATATCTGACGCGTCTGTAACAATTGACATATTACCTACCAGGAAAGTCAAAATAGTTGCATCTATTAATTTCTGCTTACATAGCACAAACGCTTGTTGAGCCTCCTCCGTCCAACGAAATGGTATCTTGGCACTAGTTAACTGAGATAAGGGCTGTTGCGTAACCGCCATCCCTGCGAGGTATGGTCTATAGAAATTCACCATACCAATAAACCGGCGCAATTGTTTTCTAGTAGTAGGCACCGGATAATCCCTGATAGGTTGTACATTCGAATCTAACGGCATGCATCCGTCCGCGGAGACTAAGTGCCCCAAGAACCGCACTTCTTGACCTATCTGTACCTTTTCTGGATTAAAATGTAATCGCCATTCTACAGCTTTGGCCAACATCTTCTGCAGCCTCACACGTAATTCGTGTTCAGTAGTGGCCCATATAATAACATCGTCTACGTAAGCTGTTGTACAAGTTAAGTCAGATACGAACGAGTCCATCATTCTTTGGAACACTTTCGGTGCGTTTTTAAGGCCAAATGGTACCCGGGTGAATTGGAAATGACCTTGGGGTACTTGTACCGCTAACTTCCATCGGTCTTCGGACCGCACGCCTATTTTCCAAAATCCCTGTTTAAGATCAAGCACGGCGAACCATTTGCCTCCCGCTAGCTGTAAGAACAGATCACGCAGAGCCGGCATGGGATACGGGTCTGGTTTAGTTACTGAGTTCAATTGCCTAAAATCAGCCGCCGGTCGGAGCGAACCATCCTTTTTCGTAACATAAACCATCGGAGCACGAAAAACAGATGATGACGGTTCAAGAACGCCAGCTTCTATCATTTCTTGGGTTGCTCGAGTCGCTGCTGCTAATTTCTTTGGAGGAGCACCATATACTTTTGGTGGTTCGTAACCTTCATTTAGTTCTAGCCATAGCTTAAACTGGTCGACCGTCGGCCCTGGACGCTCGCTACAATCAGGCAGTTGGAATATAATGTTATATTGGGTTTGAAGATTCTTCCACCACCCAGGCAGACAACTGGTCTCCTCCTGCATCTTAGGGGTACATATAGACTTTATTGAACTTATTCCCTCAGGCCGCGATAGGCATACACGTTTATTTTGACAGTCTATCGTCTTAACCCATTTTCTAATGAAATCAAGTCCCAATAAGGGCGTTTGCGTATTCAAAACAACAAAAGACATATGATAGACATTTTCATTTATTAACAACTTCGTGTCCCACTCGCCCACAGCCACCATCGATGCGCCCGATGCCTGACATAAACTTGCTTTCGTAGGTTTTACATTGTTCAATGGCCAAATCAATGGTAGTACCGACAAATCAGCTTCATTATCCAATTGCATTATTACTGGCTGTCGTTGAAGAGTTCTAAAAATTTAACTTTAATGAAAATTCTTACATTTGGCAATGTTTCCCACACTTCCTTTTCTTCAAAGGCCATCTGGTTCGGACCACTTTTTTGTTTGATCTGCTGGTCTTCATTCGATCTACCCGTCGGAGCCACTAAAGGTTTAATATTTGTGTCCTGCTCTCTCCCACCTTTATTTGTGAGATTTTGCACCCTGTTACCCCACTGCACTGGCCGTTCTCGAGGAGCAGTACATGGGTTTTGCTGACGCTTATACGTCGTATTCGTCGGAGCTGGAATCCTTATATACTGACTTTGCTTCCAGGCCACTGGCTGTTGCCTTCTGCCGCGGAACTGCTTATTGTGCCGCGAAGAATTCCAATACGGTATGTCGCTCCTCTCAGATGTCGTAACTGGACCCATGTGTGGAGATGCAGCTGCCACTTTGTTTGTCATTATGGCCGTACTTTGAAGAGCCTGAAGTCTCTCTTCAAGGCCTCCCTGGGCGCTGGATATTTCACCGTATCTGGTGGGATCCAGCAGCATGAACATGATGGCCTCATGTGGTTGCAAGCCGGGTAAAGACTCGGTAAGCTTCGAGAACCACCGCTTGATACGTGCCATGGTATCCATGGGCATCTCACCCATTAATGGTTTAAGGCTGTATAATTCTGAGAACTTTTCCTGAGGCCTGGCCCGGACATGATCCAACACGCGTCTTTTGTACTCTTCATACGTGAGGTCAACCGGCAATTCCAATTGGACTGCTACTGTCCGGTCCACTAATTCCTGGACAGCTACACGCACAATAGGTGCTTCCAATGTAAATTCTTGGGCTCGAACTGATGCTTCAAATTTTTCGAACCACAACTGTGGCCTTTCCACATCTAGTGGTGCCAACATCGGCTTAAACTCTGATGACGGTCTGAAATAATTCGTTGATTCGGCTGAAAACGCCGGCATATTTCCTCCTGATTCCTCTTCGGCGTGGTCGCCATTGTTGTGTCCACCTATGTTGGATGGTCCACGTACTTGGATGTCTTCGGTATTTATTATTAGCGTATCGTCTAGACGAGCCTTAATTGTGCCTAATTCTGCAGTTAAATTGTTCATTTGAGAAGTCAATGCCTGAATCAACGTTTCCAACCCATCAGAAGCCATTTTAAATGTACGACAAATGCTTTATTTTTACTCAATTATATATAGAATTTTTCTCGCACAACGAGCATCGATTTAATAAAACAAATTTACACATTAATTAATTTATGTTCACTTCAGCTCTAAGTCTGCTTTTCTCATTGGGCTGACTGCTTCATTCTTATACGGACGCTTCTGCGAGGAATTTCTGTTGAAATACTGTCTGCCCTAGATAAGACTTTTTGTTCATTATTTGTCTTAAAGGTGGCCATTGCCACACACGGTGTACTACACAACTTACATTTCTGTGATAATGAAATTCTAATTCTCAAATTGAACACATTTTAAGTTCCTCCTCTTGGCCGTAAAACAAAGATGGCTCACAAATTTGTCTAAATTAACGTATATACCTCTTTTTCTCTTTATGGTTATATGGCAGTGAAACATTAGTCACTTTTGACTTTTGTATGGCTGGACATGATGATGATGACTGCTTGTGGCGGAGTAATAATATATATGTGCAATTGTGTATTAGGTGTTGCGCATCTAGAAAGAAATTGGTTCCAATATGACCAGAAGGATTAATCAAAGACAGCATAAATGGAAAGTATAATCACATGTGCACATTCATTTCAAGCTTACTGGCGTTTCATCAGTAGGAGCCGGTATTACGCCTTTTAACCACTATATATATTTGGATAAGGAATGTGCAAAAAATTGGACGGTACAAACATTGAGGTAATCTGATTGGATGCTTAATGAACTCAAGTTCTAGGATTCAACTCCTATCTCATATATGAAATATCCGGGCCTGGCATCTCAGAGGCTCTCTTATAGTAGTGACCAAAGGGCCTCTACAAAAAATGGCGACCGCGCCAGGATCCTCTAATATGCCTGGATCGGACTTGGCATCTCAGAGGCTCTCTTATGGTAGTGACCAAAGAGCCTCTACAAAAAAGGCGACCGCGCCAGGATCCTCTAATAAGCCTGGATCGGACTTGGCATCTCAGAGGCTCTCTTATAGTTGTGACCAAAGACCCTCTACAAAAAAGGCGTTCGCGCCAGGATCCTCTAATAAGCCTGGATCGGACTTGGCATCTCAGGAGCTCTCTTATAGTAGTGACCATAGGACCTCTACAAAAAATGGCCACCGCGCCAGTATCCTCTAATAAGCCTGGATCGGACTTGGCATCTCAGAGGCTCTCTTATAGTAGTGACCAATAACCCTCTACAAAAAAGGCGACCGCGCCAGGATGCTCTAATAAGCCTGGATCGGACTTGGCATCTCACAGGCTCTCTTATAGTAGTGACCAAAGACCCTCTACAAAAAAGGCGACCGCGCCAGGATCCTCTAATAAGCCTGGATCGGACTTGGCATCTCAGAGGCTCTGTTATTGTAGTGACCAAAGACCCTTTACAAAAAAGGCGACCGCGCCAGGATCCTCTAATAAGCCTGGATGGGACTTGGCATCTCAGGGGCTCTCTTATAGTAGTGACCAAAGACCCTCTACAAAAAGGCGACCGCGCCAAGATCCTCTAATAAGCCTGGATCGGACTTGGCATCTCAGAGGTGCTCTTATAGTAGTGACCAAAGGGCGTCTACAAAAACTGGAAGAAATTGTGTTTGCGTATAACTAGAGCATTCATTTTAAACTAATGCTCGATTTTTGGCCGTGATGATGACGACTATTTATCAGGGGAATTTGTTAATTCATTATCTTCAACTTCTGATTTGTTAGTTTAGTTTGCACTTTTATATATGAAAAAAACAAAACAAAACATGTGCTGAACCTCTTCATTTTTTACAAAACATTTTTAAGGTTCTTCAAATTCAGCTTGTTCCGAAATGTCACATTAATCGGCCAGATTAGCTGCACGTGGAATGGTGCTTTGACGGATGAAGTCGTCCATACTTTCCTCAGTGCATCGTCTTATTTATTTTTCTTTCGTCCGTCTACGCCGCAATATTTACTATGAGAGTTTTGTTGTTTTGTGGTTTCGCCATTATATTGTTGCCAGTGAATTTTTTTATGTATTAAGTTGTTCTAACTATTTCTCGTTATTAACTCACATTAAAGCATTATAATTAACTAGGACTAATTATTTTAAAATCAAGTTTGCGAGCTTGAGGTAAGCACCAATCCCGTTGTATTTAACCAATTGTAGAGCAATATTGGACAGAAAATGTTGTTCGACGACTGGTTAGATAAAATGGGATTGGTGTTTACTTCAAGCTCGCAAACTTGATTTAAAGAATTGTTGTCTAAGAAATACTGATTTTTTATTTGTCATCAGGTATTGAATACGAAAGCAAATTATATATATATATATATATATATATATATATATATATGGCAATATATAAAGTTTTTTTTAATATTGGCTCTAAGAGGACGCTGGTTCCCATTTTATTAGTCGGGGCTCGAGCTTGTCAAAGTTCTCGTCCTCTGCCTCTCTAACTCGTTCTATTATTAGCGCGGTAATACCAACACACAGCTCAACAAGTCATTCAGACACAAGGAGCATCACATCAATGGTAGGCCCGGTCTCAGCAGTTGGTTCATCTCAATTATTGATCACTTGTGTTGAGCTGTAGAATTCCTAGTTAGAGAACGCGGAACATCTTCGTTGTATTTTTTGCTAATGAAATGTATTAATAACATTGAGGTGAAACCTAGGTATAATGTCACACATGTAGCGTGTTTGGTGTATGCCAATATACTGTAAAGCATTTAAGAATGTACTTGCATGTTTATCTACTAAATGTAATACTGAAGATTGACTAGTGTGGTTTTTAATTAAGACGCACATTTACTTTTAATCGAGGTTGCGATCTCGATATATCCACCTTACGCATTATGCACATGTACATTTGTCAGTATAAACTAAGCGTTGCATTGTGGGGAAAAGACAATTCATGCAGTAGACCGGTTTCGTCCGTATTGGGATCTCATCACGTACTGGCCAGAATTTGCTGCGGACAGGGCTCGAATCTGGGCACGTCTGCCTCGGAATCTGGTGCTCTCATCTCTGAGCCACACTGCCGCACAGATGCTTATATCAAGATTGCGGCCTTGATTAAAAGTAATTGTTAATACCGTCCGCGCAACTAATGCTCATTTTTTAGATGAAAATGTTTTTTTTCCAGTCAAAAGCTTCCACCTTGTTGAGCATTGTCCTAGACTAGGCTATTTAATGTCTACTTTTAGTGATAAGCTACCTTATAAAGAATACAGTCGGCAGTTTTGGTCGTAATATTAACTAGAGAATTGGATTGCCTGTGTACATGATACTTTTATTTCCTAACGCTTGCTAGTGTATATATATATATATATGTTTGTCAAAAAAAATTAATTTTAGTGGCATTTCAACTTTTGAGTCGTGGATAACTTTTCCCATAGCGTCGTATTTGACTCTTGTTTTTATCATATAATGTATTTGGCAACATCAATTCGATTCATTCTGAGCTGGTCTCCCTCTCTCTCTCTCTCTCTCGCCATTCATGGAAATCGACTACGTGCATTTACCAGATTGTAGAATTTTTTAAATCACTTTTATTTCCACTCACTTTAAACTGAATTTTTCTTACGTTTTTATGTCGTTTGTGCCACGCTCGTCGCCTACGATTAGGCCTGACTTTTTGAACTTCGCCTTTGCCCAGGCTTTTCACTTTGTCACCAAACTGCCCAGTTTGAAGACGTCTAATTTCTAGTCCTCTGTTTTGTCGCACCTGGTTTAACTTCGAATCACGCATATAAGAGTATTACGACAAGGGCATATTTTCACACTCTATGTGTGATGGATAACATCACATGACGTAAACGGAAAAGCAGGTTTCCGGCGCGCTTTGCTTCTGTTTTGCGGGAGTCTACGACCACCGAGTGGCCGATCGTTATGTAAACTGTGATTTATCGAACTCAAAACAGTCGTTAAGTAGCGTGTCAACTGTAACCTGTCGCTGTCGCACAATAATAGAAATTTTTACAAAAATCTTCAGTTAAGTGAGGGTCTGTACCGGGAATGGGAATCGCCTTCGTGCTATTCGACGTATACAGGCATCTTGTGGGATGCCGCCATGACTGCGCCTGTGTAAGCGCACGGCATCTTTCCACAAGCCAGACAAACTGAAGAGAGTGACGCATTGTGTGTGCGAAAAAAATTACCTTTTTTTCTCAGTGTTACAAAATGCCGACCAGCCTCATGGTGTGAAAGATTGCTCTTCGGAGTTTTAAAATGCAGCTTCTCTTCAATCGGACCATTTTCCACAATCGTCATTTCGTTCAATTTTAGCATCACTTTTATCCTATCTCTTTTAAATTGTGTTTCGGTTTCAGTGGAGCTCTCTTTCTTTGTGTATTTAGAGCCTCGATTTTTTAATACTAGTTCACGTTTTTTAATATGTGTGTACATAAAGTATATAGAGCATTCCTCGTAATTATATATATATATATATATATATATATATATATATATATATATATTGCATTTAAATGTTTTTCTCCTTGTATTTCAAAGTAGTCTCGAAATATATATATATATATATATATATATATATATATATATATATATGATTCAATAGTTTCGTACTAAATGACCAATGTTTGAATGTGAATTGGCAACCCGTCCACTTGTACAAACTAATTCTGATAATTTCGCTTTGTTGTTAAATTTTGACGACATGTCTGAAACTTGATTTTGAAAATCTTGTGTGGTTTCCCAGTTTCAATTTCATTAACGTAAGTTCCTCTACTAAAGTGGTTAATTTACCACCAGGAAGATGGCCCTAAGTCAACATTAATAATAATTGCCATTCTGTTGCAATTTGCGGCTCAAACGTTCTCGTTACATGCCAGTGGACGTATCGACGATTTCATTTCTTGGGTGGTCGACTTGAAATCTCGGATTACTAGTTTCTTAATGCCTATCAACGTAATGCATGGATTTTACCTTTACGCACACACAAATAAAGAAATTTGTACGGATATTCATGGGAATATGTTTATGAAACAAGACGTCCTATGTTGGGTTGATTCTTGGTAGCCTGTCTTATGAGGAAGATTACTCTTATAAGTCACATTCCACGACCGATTATGTTGACACTTGCTTAAGTTTCATGTTATCTACTGAGTTAAGTATTTTTATGTATTAAAGATGACTGGGTGTATCGAATCAAGACTTTTCTAAAAAAAGTATGTTTCTGGTAAAGGTTTCATTTTTATCGATACAAATTGTCAATTTCGACTCGTCATCTTTTACAATCAAGTTAAAAGACGACAGTATAATTTCGCAGTTTGTTTGGAAATATTCTTTTGTTGGACAGAAAACAGTAAAAATAGAAGATCTCTAAATAACTTTTCTGTAACAAAGAATGCGTTATTTAAATAACAATTTTGAAGTTCAAGTCTGTCAACTGAATTTCCCATGTGTTCACAGTTTACCTATTCCTTCGCTTTTGATGATGATGATGATGATGATGATGATGATGAACAGGAATAACGGAAGCGATCCGTTTTAATGATATATGCTCAAAGTGATGTGGTTTAATTTTTGCTACTTTTTGTCTACACCATTTTATTATAGAAAGATTTCGAGGTCGGGTGTTTTTTGACCTGTGCCTTAAACTGCTAGGCCATTCTCACAGTGGCAACAATTCGATTGAATCATTGAATCTCATTATATATATATATATATATATATATATATATATATATATATATATATACATAGAAAACATACATTTCTTATATTGTTGAACTTCGATTTGCGTTTCTACAATTGCTTTATTTTATTGTTTACCGTTAAGAGTCGCATTCGCTTTGTTTTTTTTTAACAAAACCACATTTATTCAATTTTCACCACATTGTACTTACTCCTGTGTGCAACTCCATAACCAAGGCCATGCAGTCAGTTGGACTGGAAAATGCAGATTTAAAGATTTCTCGTGTGTACAGTCTGATTTTTTTTGCTTAGAACCGGAAATGTGCAACTTCGGTTACATGAGAACTCCCCACTGCTCGTCAAAAATGATGTTATGTAATGCGTAACTTATTCCTGATACTTTAAACATCATTTTTTATCAACAGCATACGCACACAAACACACAAATAGAGATTTCGATGTTAATTCCTTGTTAGTACTCTAGATGATTCTCTTTTCCTTTATACAAATGAGTAGCTTTATTAGTATTTTAAAATCTAATTCTGGCATCTATTATCAAATTGGTGTTTATTTTTCCTCTGCCGACATTATTGATCCTCGTTTCCTAGGATGTGGTGAGTTCAGCTTCGCGGTGGCTGGGCGTTGTTTCGTCCCACCACCCCGAAGGCTTCCTCGCCGTTCGTACCAACCGCTGCTAAATGAAGTTTGATCTAACCATGGCTGATTGACGTTTCACTGCCTCATTTCCAGTACCATCTTCGGAAGTCTACTGACACACAGTAAACTAATCACAAGACCAAACGTGCGAATGTCTTTTGTTTATTTGAATGCGTATTAACGATGTTGCAAATAACCGCTTCTGCTGCGTATTACCATGCGCTCGTTTTTTTATTTTGAATAGCGCATTGTCATCTGCTTGATTTGGAGTGTGATTTTTATTTTTTAAATGTTCATCTATGAAGGAAACGTTCTTCTATTTTCACGATGTATTTGGTCTCAACAGTGTTTGAATTCTCTTCTCGTGTAATCGGGCAGTTCGGCCTAAAAAGATCACTGAGCGACTATTGTACTAATGTAAACAAACAATCGTTGATTGTTCGATTGCAGGAAGCTTATGTAGCATGTGTTGTGTATGAGGCATGTGATAAGTCACTGCTTTTTTAAATTCTTCGAGTAAATATGTTGGACGGAACATCGCCTTTAGGAGATATAGTGACTTTTGATTTTTTATGTTCGTATTTATTTCTCGTTTATGTGTAATGTTTGCTTTAGTGAAAATTTCTGGACATCTGATTTATAATAAAGCTGTAGAACACCCTCCGGTTTTTGGTATTGAAATTCTCCAGAACTGTTTTTTTATTCTATTGGTTAAATTGCGTATTAAATTTCTGTTAGTGGAAGCTAGAACGACGCTGTTTTGATGCATGCACCGTCCAATCCATGTATGATGTCGGTGTGTGTTCAATTTAGAATGCCATCTTCGATTGACTCTGTGTGTTTGCATTCACAACTGAACTGAATATGATGGTCCACGTTATAAATATCTAAGCATGTAGTTCAATTCTACATCTTTATTTGGGTTTGTAACAATGCTATTAACGTTACTTAGTTAACATACAAGATTAAAGAATTTTAAGTTTCTGGAAAAAAGAAAATGGCCATTTTAATTGTGGTTGGTATACCTTCTTTGTGAAGATGTATGCTTTAATGCACTATTTATTTCTCAATCCAAATTATGAAATTTGTCGAGTTATTAGCGGAATTTGATGATTTCAACAGGCGACAGAGGAAAGGACACCTGGTGGTAACTGTGTTTTCTGTATATTATGACAAAAACATTCTGGTGGAACTTATTGGATTCCCGAGGTATATGCTTTTTAACATTTTTCATTGTTTCTTTCATTTTTACTCTTTGAGGCAGGCCTGAGCTATTGGTGCCTCACTTGAAATTAAACCCTTTGCGCTTTCAGTTTTAATAAATTTCTTGTTTCTGTCTGTTTTAAAACAAATAACGATTAACTAGTAAAGCCTAATGTGGTGTTTTTACTTACTGTGGCGTCTTGCCAGACGAATGACGTCATGTAGATATGACTGTGTAACAGGTGAGAAGAATTAGTCCGCGTTTGAAAAAAGGGGTAGATGAACAGATAAGCGGTATGCATAAGGCATGACTTATCTTGTAGTTGTGTTGTTCTTATTTGACCGGAATGAAATGCTAGATTCAGCATTAACAAAAGGTGAAATCGCCTTTTCGTACGCATATTTGTTGTGCCTAATAGCTAATCATTTACAGGAGCTGGCTTTACGCCAGAATTCAAATATTTGGTTAGTGAAATCAAGTTAGACGTCTGCATGTCGATACAATAAAAGAGAAATCTTCATAAATGGAGATATATGCCTCTAGACAGGTGGTTTCAAGAAGAGCCTGAGCTAATACCACAGAACTAACCAGACCTTTCCAATGGTATATATTTTTGCTTGAAGACCCATTCAAGTGTCGTCCGGCTAGCAAAGGCAAGATGCTCCGGCTAAGAATTGACCATAGAATGAACTTTCGTTGTGACTACACATCCGTGTCGACCACCTAAGGCAATTGCTTTAATCAAGGTTGCGATATTAAAATCAACACCTGACCCGTTAAGTACATACATTTGTCGGTATAAACTAAGTATTGTTTAGTGTGGAAGAGGTAATTCATTCAGTAGACCGGTCTCGACCTTATTGGAAGCTTACCACGTATTGGCCAGAATTTGCCGCGGACATGACTCAAATCTGGGCACAACTGCCGCCAAATGCACTCAATTTCCAATTATATACCAGCTAATGTTTCTTGGTTATTCTTTTCCTTAGGTGGAGCTTGTATAGTGTACCTTTAGACCTGAAGTTTCAACTAGCCAATGCCAGTCTGTCACTACAGAAGAGACGCCTCGCCAACATAGAGAAATGGTATTGAATTGAACATGTATATAATTAAATGAACATTGGTTGCGTGGGCGGTGATAAGAATTAGTTTAATCATGTTAGCGATTTTAATGTAAACACCTGACCCATTAGGAACGTACAATTAGGACGAAACCGGTCTACTGGATGAATTGCCTTTTCTACACTATACAATACCTAATTTATACTGACAAATGTAAGTGCATAACGGGTCAGGTGTTTAAATCAAGTTCGTAAACTTGATTAAAATAATTGTTATCACAGTTCACACAACCAATGGTCGTTCAATCACCTAAAAAAATTCTACATTGTTTAGAATAACCCTTAGCAGTGTGAAAAACAGCTGACGAGCCACTATAATGAGCTTCAAGCAAACTAAATGTTTTTACCGGTGCACTATCATAAATCCTGGCCAACCCTAGCATCATGCGGGATAAAAACTCGCAAGCAGTTCGCCAGAAAGGAGACGATAATGCCTTTACAGCTGAAAACCGCCTTGTTTAATCTTGTTTGCCTCTGTTGTCCACGAGGAGAACCGAAATCATCATTTTTGTATGCTGAACAAAGCAAGCGAATATCGCGCTAATTTCACCTGTTCGTATCAATGTGCACCATAACCTCACTCCACAACTCATTTGAGACTGGTGGCTGTATAGGCCACCAGTGTTTTATACAACTAGTCTCTAAATCCTGTTAATATAAGCCGCTAAAGAGCCCGTCTTCTTTATTGGAACCGAAGTATTCGTCTAGCCAGACTGGGTAGAGGGAAGTGGGCCTGCACTACACAGGTTAAACAGCTAGGACGGGTCGACTGTAATATGATGGAGCAATTTGTGGGAGCTCCACAGGCGCTACCATTACGACGAGGTGTTAGCTGATATTTTTTACCCCAAGGCAGGTACGGGAACAGCGACATATCGCCCTGTCATAAAAGACGTCGTTCTAAACTTCACGAATGCATTTAAGTCAGTGGATCGCAATGATTTTTGCGACATTCGGTGGAGAAGTGGTGTGCCCACCAATTTTGCAAATGTTACACGCGCTCTCTACACAAACATTTCTGGTTGTATTAGAGTCAATAACAAATTTACACACAATTTTACTATCTGCATTGGTACTCATCAAGGCTGTCCACTTTCCTCATTTGTTCAATGTTGTAATACTCTTCCATAAGCTCCGAATGCAAGCGTTAAAGTTCTCCTTGGCGGTAGATCAATCGTTCTTGACTATGCAGACGATATTGTCTTATTATCTTAAGACAGCCGAGTTTCTGTCCAGGCCACCTTGAATGTAAGATATTTCGACAATATAACACACCACTCATAAACTCTGCGGCTGCCAAAAGAAGATTTGGACGTAGCTGACAGGTTTTCATATCGTGGTAGCTGTGTCAATAACTATAACTAAGGTTGCAGTTTTGATATAAACACGTGACTTATTAATTACTTACATATATCAGTATCAACTGAGCATTGTTTAGTTACGGCTATTCATCCAGCAGACCGGTTTCATAATAAGTCAGGTGTTTATATCAAAATCGTAAACTTGAGTAAAGTTATTCTTGTCAGCGCCCAAGCAACCAATGTTCTATAGTGACAGATTGGGGATGGTTATCTTGAACCTCAGATCTAAAGGTATACTATACAGGCTCCACCTAGGGGAAAAGCTAATAATACAGCAGCTCAAATATTTAGAAGTAATAATTAGTCTGACGTGTGCAAAGGGCAAATTAATGTCTATTGACAGCAGTTTCATTTAGATGTCCGTACATGTGTTTTAATTATATTTAACTGAATCTTTTTAGATATGTATACACATGCAAATGCGTGACAAGCACCTATTTAATGTTATGCCAATAATTGTTATTAACATGTCTATCCTGAGTACAACTTTGGTGGTCTAAACTGAAATTTAACACGTGCATTGGCCATTCGAATTTCTAGTTTTATCACGCATAATAACATGTGTTTATGACGAGTGTTTCTGTATTATTGGTCTCCTTCCACCATAAAATGTGAGAGCAATTTCAATTACGTCATTTCACATGGACTATATAAAACAAATAGTCTAATGCATTCAAATGGTAAATTCTTATTCAGCCACTGTAGTCTCACTTAGTTGGATGAACATAACAGTTATGGAAATGCACATACATACACATGTGACACGCGAATATCTAGTAATTGGCCAGTCTTAAGTATAAATAATGTGGCTAGAGGAAATAACGCACTTGCTTCATTAGTTTCATTTGTTAAACTAGTGAGGATGGACCAACTGAAGAAAGCTGCCGACAAAAGCAGGCGAAATATTTTGGTAAAGAAAGAAGACTACTGGAACAATAATAACTGCATCAATCAAAACGCAGATCAGCTCATTTCAAATAACCCAGGTAAGCGAAAAAAACTTCTCATTCTATTCATACAGCGGACCGGTTTCGTCCTTATTGGGAACTCATCATGTATTGGCCAGATTTTGCTGCGGACAAGGCTCGAACCTGGACACATCTGCTTTGGAATCTGGTGCTCAAACCACTGAGTCAACCTGCCACAGACTCCACTCAATTTGCAGTTATATACTAATTAATGTTTCTCAGTTAGCCTTTTTCCTTTAGGTCGAGTCTATTTAGCATCCCTTTAGCACTAAATTTCAAACTAACCATTCCCAATCTGTCATTATTGAACATTTATATAATTAAACGAACTAAGTTGCGAAGTTGGTGCTTACAATCACGAAAGCAAAAGTTACCTTCTCCAACATAAAACTTTCCAACGAGTAGATTTGTCCGTTAAGGATGAACGCTACCCAGATTTGTTTATTTTTGTAACAAATGCCGATATGAAAATACTCTTTCAAAAATTCAATATGAACATGTTGATGTTCTTCCCGAAAGTAAATTAATTGATCTTGATTATGCGGACTGTATTTTATATTATTATTCGATATGACTCGCCAATCACTGATTTTACCGCGGGGATTTCATTAGAATACGACGACTGGTTTAATACAATAGGATTTGTGTTTACTTCAAGCTCGCCAACTTGATTTAATGAATTGTTACCACCACACGCGCAATCAATTATTGTTTAAATTGTATTGTCTATATATGTATATGTGGCGAAAGCTGCAAACAGTTAATGTTCGTGACTGCATAGAAATTGCGCAGCCGACATTTCCAGTCAAGTTCAATGTATGCAAGACTGCTAGAGGTGAGAGTTGCATATCTAAATTTGTTTTCCATATATATTCAATGCGGTTTGATCCTCGATAGACAGTTTGCCGTCGTACTATGATATTGATCAAGAAAGGTCGAAACGCGTCAGTGCGTTGCGGCTGGCGGTAGTTTTGGTTATGTTGTTCGACGACTGGTTAAATACAGTAGG